>CM046299.1:23826967-24139467 GCA_025267735.1 Mactra quadrangularis
TATCAACACAATTTAGGTTATTTCACGGCGTCCAGCGCACCTAACCTAGCTGTTTATAAATGAATGTAAAAATACTGTCATGATATCAATTTAAGTGAATATGGAGAATTAGTTCGGAGCCCATATTCTTATGAAAATGAGAATTTATTTCTTACAGATGCTCGTGTGCTTTCAGATTTCTTAAGCACCAGTTCTGATCAATTATAACAGAATGTTTAAACATTAATTCCGATGCAACTTATGTTTAAAAAAAAAACAAAAAAACATTATTATAATGGTTCATAAGAATTCCATCGTTTGTTCGAAGGACTGCACTCACTTAGGTTTCAAAATAGATTAAGACAACTTGTTCCAAACGACCACAATTCGGCGACGAAGAATATAATTTCATGTCCTATAATTATGTTTTGTTTAGTTCGTAATAATTCCCTTTGTTTTATTGACATGATTTTTCCTATTTTCTGTCAGAATTTAATTTTAAAAAATCACATAATATATTATTTCTCTTCGGTTAATTCCATTATCTACATATTTGTCATACAAACTGGTAAAAACGTAGAGATACTAGCGTCGCGAATTGACTTCCGTGAAAAACAATATCAACTCAGAGCCAAATTATTATTTTCTAACATCATTATAATATTCAGACCAATATTGACTATAATTAACAAGTACATAATTGGCGATAGCCTTTTGACAGGTCATGCGTTACTAATGCAATTTGCTGGCGGTGCAATCTTAGTCTATGTATATTATAGGCCAGTTTCTTAATCCAATTAATAGAGGTTCAACGCGGGACTTTTTTGTCATACATGAATTTATTGATCCCCGTGGGGAACCTCTCAAGCTAAATCAACATATTTGAAGTTAGGGGTACATCGAAATATCAATTAATCTCGTGTGACACCAAATTATTGATATCATTGCGTATGTTTCCATGGACACAGACTCTCAAATCCTAACACGCGTTGTCTGTCACTCTTTCGTTGACATTAATATACAAAGTACTGCACTCTCAATCAATTTCAACATTGTCTCACAGCCGTCATGCTGTGAATTCGAAAGAAATTTTTAATCCGCCGACATATGTTACGCGATATATTGGAGATAAGGTAAATGTTTTACAGAAAACCGTTCATGCGAACAAGGTCAAATTATAATTTGAAATATTGGGGTTTTTGTGCAAAATAGCGAGGTTTAGAATTCCGATCTCATCATATAATACAATTGCACAACCAGCGTTATAAACACATTCGAACAATTTTTATTTCTATGATTTTTAGACTTGACTCAGTCTAGATTAATATTCATACTTACTTTCAAACTTTTATTTATTGCACACAAATTTACGAAACAATTCGAGTGGTATTCTCTGCACAACATTAATGTAACCTGATTTTCCATTTTTCGTCTTTTGTCGCTTGTGAGAAAAATAACATGGTAAATATTGTCTTTCGAAAAAAGAAATTAAGCGTTCTCCGCACGAAGTTTATATATTTTTGGCAAGTATCTGTCAAAAAATGTCGAAGTCATAACTTTACATAGTTTAAGTTATTCCTGTCGAGTTTTTCAATCTTTTCCCCTTTCACTTGGTCATCATGTGGAAATCAAGAAAAACGCAATTAGTTTCGACCAGTTATAGACTCTTTCAATGAAATCAAATGACTTATTCAATTTACTTAATTTTGAACCACTTTTCACGCAAATGAAAAGAATACTACAAATACCTACTTGATATCTTGGAATTGTGCGATGAATGCAATTAAATATAAAAAGCGCTTTATATTAATACAGCCTAGTTATTTAACTATTTATATAAAATTAAAAAGTCATGCAGAAAATGTAATGATAAATATAAAAAAGGATGTTTAATTTCAAAATGGATTTGCGCATGATTAATTGACATACGTGTATATACTACAATCCATTGACTGTTATAACACAATTTAATCGATAGGACTACGATGACGTCACACACACGATAGATAAGCGATGCTGTACCATCGGCTAAATTGATACAGGTTTAAATCAGAGTTAAATATCTCGATGTATACATTGTTTACATGCCATAAACGTGGGCGTATGCTTAGATACACTAGAAATACGTAATATTTCGATGTTTAATCGTTTTTTGTGTCCGTCGATAAATTTGACCTTTAAGAATAATTATTATACAGTACCCACCAAAAATTTAAAAGACAAAAGAAATTTATTACAATTCTTGAATTTTGATGATTATTTTTGTAGGATTATCATTTTCAAAATATTTAAGTACGATTTGTAATGAAAATGGAAATAAATTTCAGGAATACAACACATCTATAAGATTCAGCATCTGACATCCTAAAGCCTCCAAAACCATGTTTAATGTAAATATTTTTCATTACATTGCTTTTAGGTTATTTTGTAGTCTTAGTTATAATAATAATAAAAAAACATAACTAAACAGCATTTCAAAGTAAACAGTAGTCAAACTTGAAATTAAAGCTATTCAGTAATCCTTTAAAGTGAAAATGTCTCCAAACTTTTGGTGGGTACTTTAAATGTCAAGAACAGAAGTTAACCAAATCATTTTTCTGGGCAGTATTACAATAAGGACTTACGATTCTTGCCGAGAAGATAATGGTTCCTCGACAAGATGAGGTATTGGAGTGTTTTCAAGAATTGGCAATCCCTGCTTTAACCGAGATTTGAACTTAATGCACCAGTATTCTTTCAATAACCAACAAAATGGTACTGAAGTCACAGCTCTTTCTGGGCAATATCGATATATGTATATGCAAACTTATTATTGATTAAAATCCAAATCAATTAAGGTTGTTATTAAAACTTCGACTGATCAAAAATCGGTCAGAAAACATTGGAACATTCTGAAATGTAATGGTATTTATTGACTGTACAGATAAAGACATTGGAATTCCAAACATCTTAAAGTACATACACTATTTTTAAAGTTTTAAGAATTATTTCGTAGTAAAAATATATCAACAATAAAGTAAGTTGATCTTTTACAAGATACGTACTAAAACACTTGAAAACTATTGATTGTATGTACAAGTTAATTATCTCTTTCAAAATAAAACAAATGATGGCTACATCTACCAAACAACCTTAAATGCAAAATATAATAATAACCTTTTACCAGCAAAAATAGTCACGTTTCCTTGAACTATTATCCAAGTAGCATGATACTTTGTACCAAGTGACAAATCATAACAAAATGATGATATTAATTAACAAATCCAAATGAACAGTTTTAGTACTGCAGAATACGTTTTTATATGCACAGATTAACGCCGTGTCAACACAATTATGGTTATTTCACGGCCGGCGGCCAGCGCACCAAACTTAATTTTCCTGGACCCCTACCTACAACTGGTACTCACATACCCTTCCACAAGGCTAGCAACATCTCCATACACCTTTTTTATGGAGGAAAATCGACATTATTGTCAAATTTTCATGGAAGGGTATAACCTACCCGGTTGGGATTCGAAACTATTCCGTACCAGATTCGAAATCCCGGTGCGCTTACAACTGAACTACATGCCCGGGTTCACAATACGTAAATAACATATTATCAATCAATGATTTAGACCAAATACCGTCACTTTCTATATAAGCAACAACATAACTCACTGTACGTGCATTGTTACAACAACAATTATATGAGAAAAATGATGGTTTTCAACAATAGAAAAATATTGAATAAAAACATGTAATTAGCATCCTAGCTAGACTTAGTACCATTATTGCCAAGTCCATATTTTTCGTGCATCATAAATAGCACGTTTTGTTGCTTAGAATTTATTATTCGTGCATCATAAATAGCACGTTTTGTTGCTTAGAATTTATTATTCGTGCATCATAAATAGCACGTTTTGTTGCTCTAAATAAAGTTTTTTTAGTTGTAAAAAATAATTCCGATCTAGCTATCCTCCCATAAATGGGTCCTTCACTAGATTGCTCAGAATTATTGGCTCAGCCTATACACATAAATCCGATCTAGTTATGCTCCCATAAATGGGCTCTTCACTAGATTGCTCAGAAGTATGTGTTTATTTGTAAAATAAATCTGATCTAGCTATCCTCCCATAAAATGGGTCCTTCACTAGATTGCTCAGAATTATGGGCAAAGCCTTTACACATAAATCCGATCTAGCTATCCTCCCATAAAATGGGCCCTTCACTAGATTACTCAGAATTATGTGTTTAACTTTATTTATAATTCTGATCTAGCTATCCTCCCATATATGGGCCCTTCACTAGATTGCTCAGAATTATGGGCTAAGCCTCTACACAAAAAATCCGATCTAGCTATCCTCCAATAAATGGGCCCTTCACTAGATTGCTCAGAATTATGTGTTTTTGTCAAAAATAATTCCGATCTAGCTATCCTCCCATAAAATGGGTCCTTCACTAGATTGCTCAGAATTATGGGCTTAGCCTTTACACATAAATCCGATCTAGTTATCCTCCCATAAAATGGGCCCTTCACTAGATTGCTCAGAATTATGTGCTTTTGTCCAAATAATTACGATCCAGCTATCCCCCCATAAAATGGGTCCTTTACTGGATTGCTCAGAATTATTGACATTTATTATTATTGGTGATTAAATAAATAATTACATCTCCTCATTCACTCACTAACAGATACAATTACAATATATATATATAGTACATCATTATCAAGCATCATAAGTACTAATTACATGAGTTTAAAAAATGGAAAAAAATAATTTTGATAAGACAGTAGTTTTTCTATATCCTAAAAGCCAAATGTTAGAAATATTGACAACGCACAATGACCATGTTGTTAGTTATTTAGAAGGGTAGGTATGAGTATAAAGCTTTGAGGTACAGGTATGTTCAAAAATATTCTACCATTTATTCTTTTTATACAAATATCCCCTATTAGCATTGCCTCAGTTGGTACAAAGTTGCATCTTTAATGACTACATTTTAGTCCTATGGAAGTTCTAAGCGTTATATTTCCATTAAATTAAAAAAACAATCTTGTAAACTTTAGATCTCAACACTAGAACAACAATACGTAAATTTATGTTGACTTTCTATGAAAAGTATTTAAACATTTCACGGGTAAACCTAGTACAGATAAACAATGTCTTGAAGAGCATACGTCTATCACTCATAGATTCAAGTCACACAAAATAAAATATAATTACTCCTTAGTGATGCATCTAAACGACTGAGATAAATTGAAAATTTGTAAACAAAATACACGTTTATAGTAAATATATATTTATGTCAGGTAAAAATATGTTTAAATTGTTCCAATGATTCCTTCACATATTGATCAATTTGAAGTCATATTAAAACAATTTCAGCTCTTATCATTATTTAACAGTGGATGGTAGCAGGGTAAGGGTTTGTTGTAGTTTGAGAAAGGTTATATAATCTGTCTACGTTGATCATGTAACAGCTACACCACGAAAAGTGTCCATGGTATATGGAAATAAACATCATTGTATTATCTAAGGCTGATAAACAAGTTAATGCCATTACAGTACAACACCCTCAGGGAGGGACTAAAGTGTGAAGCTGCTCAGAGGCTGTTGCTGGCTGTGCAGAGTTTAATAACTATTAAAATTGCTCCTAATGGCAATTATCAAAAGCTATTGCTGAGCAAAGGATTTGCTCTGTAGATGGCAGCTCTGCAGAGGTTATACTGCACTTACATGATATCACAATAATAAAGCACCGGTTAACAGTTCATAATGCACGTCAGTAATCTTAATGAATAGTGATACCAACATGAGATTGAGGACTAAAAGACATGCAATATTGTCTATCCGTTATTTTATAGACAAACCAACGTAAGAATAAGGCACGAGTGATATGCCATATCATGAGTGCGCTTTTATTGTTGATTACAGATGCCAACATGAGAATAAGCATCAAAAGCCAAGTTGTGTGTATGTTATTCTAAATGAGGACAGGGACTAACATGAAGAAACTAGGGGATCTTTAGTTTTTTGGGTTTGTGCCCTGGCCCAGAAATTAACAGCCTGCCCTGACCTCCTAAAAATGAGTTGCATAACCCCCGCCTTAGCTTCCAATAGATGCTGGGGAGTGGTTGGTAGGGCCCTTAGAGCTATCCTTTAGGCTTTATTTTGTAAGATATTTAATTTTTTGAGATGGGTTGGACAAGCAACAGAATAAATTTCAGCTCCATATTCAATTTTTGATCTTATAAGTGTTTTGTACAGTAATAGGAGCCTTTTTTATCAGAACCATAGTTTGTATGTTTTAGAAATTTCATTTGGTAAAGGTCTGAGGTACACCTTTTAACTATGTAATTGATATGTGGGCCAAAAGTAAGTCTCTCATCAAGTACCATGTCTAAAAATTTGGTCTGTTTGACCATATTATTTGGTGTACCATATTAATTGGCTTGAATAAACCTCGTGGTACAGGAACTTAAATAGTTTCTTTGTCGGCATCATTGTTGAGACCAATTTCTAAATAATGATATTGATGGATAAATAACAAAAATAGACAAGTATTGAAGACAGAACAGGAGTCTTCATATACATGTAGAATAAAAAATCCTATCTCTGTTCTTTTACAAAAATCAAAATGAAAAAATATAATATGCATTGCATTAAGTAAATATAATTACAAATGTACAAGAATCAGGCAGGCAGGCAGACAGGCAAGTAGACAGACAGTGTTTGTACAAATTTCTGTAGAGTGCTCATTTCATTCTTGTACTTTTGCTCACAAGGATTTGGGTCTATTCATTTACACAAATAATAAAAAATCACTAACCTACATTATGATTATAAATGTTGTTGCTTGCAAACTTTGCAACAAAACACAACATTCCACGTCTCTTAATAACATAGTGAATAATGGCATTTGTAAATTATTACATTAATTTCATTTTATCTACTAAATAACATGACGAAAATATAATTATTATTGTATAAATGACCAGTAACAAATGTACATCATAAATAGTTTGTAATACTGAACAGTGCCATTTCAAATAAAAGCAACAGCCCATGTTACTATTCCCCTTTACATGAAATATCATCTTTGAACTTGCTTTAATCAGTGACTGAATACATTACCATTTGGAACACCTCAAAGAACTTTTATACGCCTCGGACATCACAAGTGGTAGAGACCAAACTTTACTAAGGTATGCATCGAACAGGAATCGAACCTACTACCCCGACTTGTGGGATTCCGACTGAACTAGTCGGAGGTGCACTTAACGATTTTTTTAATGTAATATGATAAAAGCACTTAACTTCTTATTTGATGATCAAACAACCATTATAAATACATTGAATACCATCTTCTGGAAACATTCTTCTCATTTAGTACCATTGTATATCTGTGTAAAATAAAAACATAACACTCACTAATTATTTCACCATCAGATGTGATTGAACATAAATTTAACTCTTATTCAAAAATGTTTGATAAGTTAAAGCCAACGGGGTAATTAAGTATAAATGTAGGCTAGATAAATGCGTATACATGTATCATTTCCATGAATGTACTATTCTGATGACCAAGTAGGAAGGCTGAAATAAATATACGTAATTTTGGTGTCAGGAAATTATTCCATAAGTGAGAATTTACAACTAATAGAGGAACTTTAGCATGCACGAGTGTATAGGAGATTAAAATAGCATAAACTCCTATCTGAATAGCATAGCTTACACATCAGGAAAAAAAACTTATTTTTAATAATTTGATGTTCAGTGTTATACAAAATGTGCTATTATTTAAAACAGAAAAGGGAGATAATTGCTAAATAGGCACACCGACATTCATACAAACATATTTGTAAGTACTAAGGATATCTCAATTGGAACAAATAATAATCTTAAATGTTCGAGTAAAAAGGGACATAAGTCCATAAATAATTCTTCCAGAGTTACATCCCTTTGTAGTCATGTAGATATAGTACCGACAATTTAGTATTCATACTAAAAGTCAAATATCTTGATTAGTATTGAAGATATTCTATAGGAAAAACTTTAAGTATAAAAGGGCAGTAACTACAAAAATAATTCATTTTTATTGATTATAACTAAATTACAAAATGTAAATACACATATGAATGGGTTAAAAAGTATGTACATGTATGTCCGTTTTAAAGCGTGAATCATTATGACGTCATGAAAATTACGATGGTTTTTTTAAAAAAAATAAACTCAAGAGAATAATTGAAAGCACTTTTTTTGGAAAGTCGAGCTGAAATGTCAATGTTATAATAATGGTTTATAGGGGTCCAGCGTAAATGCAAATTGCCTAGACACATGCAATTAAAATGTTTTAAAATGTAAGTCGAAATAAATTTATCAATGCTAAAAATTGTAAATAATCAACTCTCTGAAATTATAGAATTATATTCTAAGGGGAATTATTGTAAAATGACAGTATTGGTAAAATTTATTCAAATGTCAGTGGCGCATACATTAACCCCGCTGATTTTAATACTCAATATTTGTTCGATTTTCCGCGTACATGAATACGGATAACTAATTTCTATCGTAAATAAAGATGTTCTGTAGTAAGTATTTAAATCAACGGGATTGATTTATGCGCCATCGACTGTTGAATAAAATTAGACAATAACAATGACACAAGAGAATTTTAAGTCACTATAATTATGACAATGCCAATGTAAAATAGGGTGCAAGATCATAACGTATGAAGATATAATGTATAAAATTGACAAATTTACTTACCATCAAAGCTCTGTCATCACGTGAAAAAATCATTCACATCACCAAACCATTTTCATTTTGATCACATTGTCTCACAGATTTCCCATACGGTTGCCATGAATACAAGTATATGGTTATACTCATCATCAGCTTAGATCTGAAATAGAAGATTCTTTCTTATGATTATTTTTTATAATACCACATTATTTTGTATTTTCTCAAACAAATACATACTTTCATCTTCCTATCGATGTCGTTTCTAACAAGGACCCTATATAACAGGGTATTTGTTACTAACAGTTGCCAGCCACTAACGATTTATTTATTGTTTAACGTCGTATTCAACACATATTTAGGTCATCTATACGACTGCCAGCTCTTCCTACTATAGGTTTCCTGGACACTTTCTATCACCAGTACTAACTTACCCTACCATGAGGCTGACAATTCGTGTATAGGGTATGACCTACCGCAACCGGGCTCGAACCCGCGATCTCCGGATTCGAAGTCAGACATGCTTACCACTACGCCACGGTCGCGGCTGCCACTAACGAAAGAATCCCCTTAGTACAGATTCAAAGCTTCCAACTAGAGACGTAAAACATCATTACAATCAAATCATACTAGTATAGTCGGACAAATATCGCCTGGTTATAGAATGATAGATTCCTGGCAAAAATCGTTTAGGCGGGCTATTGGTACTTTGCGAAACGGAACGAAACGGAACGAGAGGCACCACACGGGGGAAATTAGGAAATGAAATGTAAATTCTTAAAATCAATTTACAGTAATCATAATAGTAAATTATACGAACTCTGTATAATCTTAGTCTATCCGACGAAACTCATTATACACAAACAATTATATATGTAGTTATAATTGCCGACCCAGGATCTACACGTCGCCTTTTTACATGTATGTTATAAGATTGTAGGACAATTTGTACGTTTCTAAAGGGAAGGCTTTTTACATATTTCCTTGTATGTGCACGCGTGATTATTCTTCAAACTACTATGTTTAGGCTGTTGTTGTCATTATACCAATTTGCCCATTCTCTCTCGTTTCGTTCCGTTTCGCAAAGTACCAATACCCACACAGGTATTGGTACTTTGCGAAACGAAACGGAACGAGAAAAAATATATTTATATCATTACATGTATCTTCCTAAATAACCTCGACATGGAATTTTACCGGGTATATCAAATAAACATTTATGGCTTTATATATGTAGTCATAATTGCCGACCCAGGACCTACACGTCGCCATTTTTTACATGTATGTTATAAGATTATAGGACAATTTGAATGTTTGTAAAGAGAAGGCTGCATATTTTCTAGTATGTGCATGCGTGATTATTCTTCAAACTACTATGTTTGCGCTGTTGTTGTCATTATACCAATTTAGCCAATTTTCTCTTGTTCCGTCCCGTTTCGCAAAGTACCAATACCCACACAGGTATTGGTACTTTGCGAAACGGAACGGAACGAGAAAAAATATATTCATATCAATACATGTATCTTCATAAATAACCTCGCCATTGACTTTTTCCGGGTATATCAAATAATCATTTATGGCTTAATATATGTAGTTATAATTGCCGACCCAAGATGTACAAGTCGCCTTTTTACATGACTGTTATAAGATTATAGGACAATTTGTATGTGTGTAAAGGGAAGACTTTTTGTATATTTCCTCGTATGTGCACGCGTGATTATTCTTCAAACAAAATGTCGGCCGCGTCGTAGCGTTTCGTAACCAAGTTTTTATCGAATCTATCATCAAAATTTGTTGCAATTTAAAGCTTTATTTAAGATGTTTTAACCACAGAAAGTAGTGATATACCCAATGTTAATCTGTTATGAAATAAAGGAATATTATTCAACACTATTCTGCTGACAAATAAAAATTCTACGAAAATGACGAATTCAAGTATGTCAGAATGAACTGTTTGATGCAGTTTAATTAAAACTGGTTTAAACAGTCACCTGCTGTAAGTGGCTAATCCGGACTCTTGCCGTCACTGGCAGCTTAATGTAGTTTATAAGGTATGTAAGCAGACTTTATTGTTTCTGCATTTTCAGAAGTAAATTATATATATAGTCTTATAACATACATGTAAAAAGGCGACTTGTAGATCCTGGGTCGGCAATTATAACTACATATATAAAGCCATAAATGTTTATTTGATATACCCGGCAAAATTCCATGTCGAGGTTATTAATGAAGAAACATGTATTGATATAAATATATTTTGTCTCGTTCCGTTCCGTTTCGCAAAGTACCAATACCTGTGTGGGTATTGATACTTTGCGAAATGGAACGAAACGAGAAAGAATGAGCAAATTGGTATATTGACAACAACAGCGCAAACATAGTAGTTTGAAGAATAATCACGCATGCACATACAAGGAAATATGCAAAAAGCCTTCCCTTTACAAACATACAAATTGTCCTATAATCTTATAACATACATGTAAAAAGGCGACGTGTAGATCCTGGGTCGGCAATTATAACTACTTATATAAAGCCATAAATGTTTATTTGATATACCCGGTAAAATTCCATGTTGAGGTTATTTAGGAAGATACATGTAATGATATAAATATATTTGTCTCGTTCCGTTCCGTTTCGTAAAGTACCAATACCTGTGTGGGTATTGGTACTTTGCGAAACGGAACGAAACGAGAGAGAATGGGCTAAATTGGTATAATGACAACAACGGCGCAAACAGTAGTTTGAAGAATAATCACGCGTGCACATACAAGGAAATATGCAAAAAGCCTTCCCTTTACAAACATACATATTGTCCTACAATCTTAAAACATACATGCAAAAAGGCGACTTGTAGATCCTGGATCGGCAATTATAACTACATATATAATTGTTTGAGTATAATGAGTTACGTCGGATAGACTAAGATTATACTGAGTTCGTATAATTTACTATTATGATTACTGTAAATTGATTTTAAGAATTTACATTTCATTTCTTAATTTCCCCCGTGTGGTGCCTCTCGTTCCGTTCCGTTTCGCAAAGTACCAATAGCCTTTTTGGAACGATGTCTAAACATGATTTCCGTTGTTCTTCGTTCACAATCGTAAAACATCAAGTACATCCACATGTATATTCCCACTCGTAAAACATCAACAACTGTAGTCTGTTCAATCACACAAAACATTACAGAACGTTCCGTAGCGATACATTTGGAACTCCTCGGTTATTCACTGTGGTCAATCTCAGACAAATTTTGAAACTACCGGTGTTGAAGTAAACAACTATATGCTCGTTTAGGCAAATATTGATGTTTCGTTTTTAGTCCGTAAATTTTGAAACATCACTCATTGCCTAAACGATTGCATATACATGTAACTTTGTGTATTAGACGAGATTATTTGCAGTGAATGGCCGAGGAGTTCCGAATTGGTACTTTGCAAAACGGAACGATTATTTGATATAACGTTATTGATATAAGTATATTTTGTCTCCATTCGGAACACCCTCGACCTTTCATGAATGAATAATAGTTATTCGTAATGAATGGCCGAGGATGTTCCGAATGTTTTGTCTCGTCTCGTTCCGTTTCGCAAAGTACCAATACCTGTGTGGGTATTGGTACTTTGCGAAACAAGAGAGAATGGGCCTAATTGGTATAATGACAACAACAGCGCAAAAATAGTAGTTTGATAAATACATTTCTTTATTTCCCCCATATCTTGCCTCTCGTTCCGTTCCGTTTCGTTTCGCTAAGTACCAATAGCCATGAAATTTCGCACCAAAATTGTGTGAAAGTTAGAGGGCGATTGTAAAAACATCGATTCGTCCAGGAAATTTTGTACCAAAGTAAAGGAAAGAAAGGTTCTGGGAAAAAAGACATATTTCGATTCGTTAGTTTGTTTTTACGCCGTAGCAACACATTTAAAGGTCACTCAGTCAATTTACTCACTCCTGAAAAGGCTAAATCTCTGGATTGAGCTGTTAACCAACTTCTAAGCGCGTACTTTCGTGATTCATTGGTAGGTGGGAGAATGGCTGTTGAAATAATTTCATGACGAAGCTCCATGAAAGTATGCCCCTCCTGGGAATCGAAACAAGTCCCCTCGATCAGTAGGCTTGCGTGCTACCGAGCTAGCCGGGCGGCTTTTTTTCGATTAGTTTCAGTTTTTCAGAAACTTTCGTGCCAAAATGATGTCCCAGGATATTACGTACAAAATTAAGATTAGATAGGGAGAAATAGACATGTATTTCGATTTGTCCAAGGAACTTTCGTACTAAAATGATTGAACTGATGAATAGAAACATTACGATTCGTACAAAAATATTTAGTACCAAATTAAGGGTGCAAACTTTGTGTGGAAGAATAAGTTTCGATTCGTCCCGGAAAATTGCGTACCAAAATTAATTACACTAATTTTAGTACGTAAATTCCAGGGACGAGTCAAAATGTTATTTTCGTTCTCAATTTTCTCGCACCTTTACTTTGGTACAAATTTTCTGTGGAAGAATCGCGGTGATGCTATTTTTGAAAAAATAAAACCGTCTAGTTGTCTCAAAAAATGAGAATGTTAAAGAACTAATAAAAACTTATTTATTCGTCCAGGCACATTTGTCCCAAAGAAGGGTAAAAAAGGGACAAAAAGAAATTTCGTTTCGACTCAGAAACGTTCGTACCTTTAACGAGTATATTACGTACCAGGCTTAGGGCTAGGTTAGAAAGGTTCTGGGAAAATTACATTTCTATTCGTCCAAGGAACTTTCGTACTAACTAGTTGTTATGAATAGAAACTTAACGATACGTCTACAAATATGTAGTACCAAATTAAAGGTGCAACGTTTGTGGAAGAATGAAGTTTTGATTCGTCCCAGAAAAGTTCGTACCAAAAGTATAAATTTTAGTACGTACATTCCTGGGACGAATGTGGTTTTCATCCTCAAATTTTTTCGAACCTTTTTGGCACGAATTTATTGTGGAAGAATCGTTGTTTATATTCATCAAAGAACTTTTCGTACAATCATTTATGTACGAAAGTCAGTGAAACGAATCGAAAAGTCTATCCTAGGAACAAAGTTTCCTGGGTAGAATCAATGGTTTATGTCCCTGGATTTTTCACATGTTAATTTTGGTTCGAAATTTCCAGGGACGAACAGGATTGTTTTAATTCGTCCTAAAAATTTTCGCACATTCATTCGATACGAAATTTACCAAGACGAATGATGTTCCTTTGCACTATAATTTTGGTACGAAAGTTCCCTAGGACGAATCGATGTTCTTATTATTTTTGAAAGATTCTGGAAGATTTCAGTACCAGGTTCTGTGAAGAATAGAAACATTGCTATTTATCCACAAAAATGAGATAGGGGACAAATAACAACGTATCGATTCGTCCAGGATTTTTTTTGTTTGGGTTTTACGGCGCACCAACACAAAAAGATCATTTCGCGCTATAAGGAAAATTTTGTACCAAAATTGTGATCTGGGAAAGATATTTCCTTTTTGTCCAAGGACATTTCTTACCAATGATGCCACATTACGATTCGTCATAGGAAATTTTGTACCAAAATAAAAGAAATCTTCCGAGGACGAATTAAAGTTCGATTCGTCCCAGAATTATGGATAGAAAATCTGTTTCTTTTGAAAGATTCTAGGAGAAATAGGAACGTAGTACTAAAATGATAGTACTAGTTCCAAGATGTTTACGCAAGAAATCTCGTACCAAATTAAAGGTGCAAGTTTGTGTAAAAACGTTTTAATTCGTCCCAGATAATTTCGTACCAAAATTAATGTACGAGAAAATTAGATGACGAACAAGAACATCAATTAATCCCAAGAAAGTGCGTAAATTCTGCGACAAATTGACACATTTCGATTGATCTCTGGAAGTTTTGTACCAAATTCAGGTAAGAAAGAGCCAAGAAAGGTTCTGGGATAGACATTTCGATTCTTTTCAGAGACTTTCATGGTACGTAAATTTAAGTTCCGTGATACGATTCGCCCACAGAAAAATTCGTTCCAAGATGGTGCGAAAAATTCTTGGACGAATAAAACCATGCAGATTGGTCCTAGAAAATCTCGAACCACAAATTAAGGTGTGGAAATTTAGTAATAGAAAAAATTTCGATGCTTCCCAGGAAATTTCGTACCATAATCAAGGTAAAAAGGCTCAGAGATCCAAAAAATCCAATTTCAAAAATAATGGTATAAGTTCATGGATGAATCGTAACATTATCATTTGTCACAGAATTTCGTACCAAAATTAAGGTTCACATCGATTAGAGTAAAAGTGTCTGGGAGGAACAGAAGGAAATGTTGATTTTAAAAATCATCATGACATTCTGATTCACACCCAGAAATTTTGCACTGTTTATTTTGGTTCGGTACATATAATAGTAACAAATAAATCCTGTTCGGATTTGGCTCTTGTCGTACCCAGTTTGATAGAAAAGTAACACATTTTTTAAAACATGTAATTGGGCAACAAACATCTCAAGGACAAAATGTCCGAGATGACTTGTTAAATACGAGCAGGCCAGAATTATTTAATGTACAAGAAATAGACATCACACACATTGCTGATCTCACGCTGTTTTCAAATAGCCTGAAAAAAAAAACATCAAAATCAAATTATGAATAAAAACATTGTAAAATAATTCAAAGACTTGCATTTATGATTGCTCTCAGATTCGAGCAACCGAACGTACATGATTTTGAAATTTTCTTGAAAGGATATCCAGTCTGGACCAAGCTCAAATCAGTATCTCTTTCAGGACCTAAGATTGACAAATCCTGTCTAAATAACGAGACGACTTACTTGTAACAGAAAGATTTAAAACTGTTATAACAAGATGTATAAACTGTAATTACCAGATTTATAACTGCAATAACGAGATTAATTACTGTAATAACAGTATGTATAACTTTAATAACAATATGTTTAACTGTATTAACAATATGTATAACTGTAATAACTAGATGCATAACTGCAATAACAATATGTATAACTGCAATAACTATATGTATAACTGTAATAACATTATGCATAACTGTAATGACTATATTTATAACTGTATTAACAATATGTTTAACTGTAATAACTAGATGTATAACTGTAATAACAATATGTATAACTGTAATAACAATATGTATAACTGTAATAACTAGATGTATAACTGCAATAACAAGATGTATAACTGCAACAACAATATGTATAACTGCAAAAACAATATGTATAACTGCAATAACAGGATGTATAACTGCAATAACATGATGTATAACTGCAATAACAAGACGTATAACTGCAATAACATGATGAATAACTGCAATAACAAGATGTATAACTGCAATAACATGATGTATAACTGCAATAACATGATGTATAACTGCAAATGACCTGAATTGTGTTGACATAGCATTATCTCAAAAAAATAAATAAACTAGATTTAAAACTGATATAACTAGATTTATAACTGGTATAACTTGATGTATAACTGGTATAACTAGATTTATAACTGGTATAACAAGATTTATAACTAAATAACTGATATAACTGATATAACTAGATGTATAACTGATGCAATAAATGGATTTATAACTGATATAACTAGATTTTTAACTGTTATAACTAGATTAATAACTGATATAACTAGATTTATAACTGATATAACTAGAAGTATAAATGGTACGTATAACTAGATTTATAACTGGTATAACTAGATTTATAACTGGTATAACTAGATCTATAACTGATATAACTAGATTTATAACTGTCAAACAAGATTTATAACTGATATTACTAGATTTATAACTGGTATAACTAGATTTAAAGCTGGTATAACTAGATTTATAGCTGGTATAACTAGATTTATAACTGGTATAACTAGATATATAACTGATGTAACTAGATGTATAACTGATATAACTAGATGTATAACTGATATAACTAGATGTATAACTGATATAACTAGATTTATAACTGGTATAACTAGATATATAACTGATGTAACTAGATGTATAACTGATATAACTAGATGTATAACTGGTTTAACTAGATGTATAACTGATATAATGAGATTTATAACTGGTATAACTAGATTTATAACTGATATAACTAGATATATAACTGATATAACTAGATTTATAACTGATATAACTAGATATATAACTGATTTAACTAGATGTATAACTGATATAATGAGATTTATAACTGGAATAACTAGATTTATAACTGGTATAACATGATTTATAACTGATATAACAAGTAAATCTGTGAGCTAATGCTTGCTAGTGATACCCACACAAAATCTAAAAATATACGACAAACAGGAAGTAGATGAGCAAGGCGCATGAAAACTTTTTACACCATATGGGACTAGGGGATGAAACAACATGCAAAGTTTTAGGCTGCTGCAGGTTATAGTTGCTGAGAAAACTGCGACGGAAATTTTGTAACGGACAGACGGACGCAGGGACAAGGGTTAAACAGTATACCCCCCTCTTCTTCAAGCGGGAGTATAACTAGATGTATAACTGATATAACTAGATTTATATCTGTATAACTAGATATATAACTGGTATAACTAAATTTATAACTGGTATAACAAGATTTATAACTGATATAAGAAGATTTAAAACTGATATAACTAGATTTATAATTGGCATAACTAAATTTATAACTGTAGAATTAGATTTATAACTGATATAACAAGATTTTTAACTGATATAACTAGATATATAACTGATATAACATGATTTATAAGTGGTATAACTAGATTTATAACTGGTATAACAAGATTTAAAACTGGTATAACATGATTTATAACTGGTGTAACTAGATTTATAACTGATGTAACTAGATTTATAACTGATATAACTAGATGTATAACTGATATATCTAGATTTATAACTGATATAACATGATATATAACTGATATAACTAGATGTATAACTGATATAACATGATTTATAAGTGGTAAAACTAGATTTATAACTGATATAACTAGATGTATAACTGATATATCTAGATTTATAACTGATATAACATGATATATAACTGATATAACTAGATGTATAACTGATATAACATGATTTATAACTGGTATAACTAGATTTATAACTGGTATAACATGATTTATAACTGGTATAACTAGATTTATAACTGATATAACTAGATTTATAACTGATATAACTAGATGTATAACTGATATATCTAGATTTATAACTGATATAACTAGATGTATAACTGATATAACTAGATGTATAACTGATATAACATGATTTATAAGTGGTATAACTAGATTTATAACTTGTATAACATCATTTATAACTGGTATAACTAGATTTATAACTGGTATAACAAGTAAATCTGTGAGCTAATGCTCACTAGTGATACCCCCGCAAAAATCTAAAAATATGACTACAAACAGGAAGTAGATGAGCAAGGAGCATGAAATCGCTTTACACCACATGGGACTAGGGGATGAAGCAATATGCAAAGTATTAGGCTGCTGCAGGTTATATATGCTGAGAAAACTGCGACGGACATTTTGTAACAGACGGACAGACCACGGACAAGGGTAAAACAGTATACCCCCCTCTTCTTCGAAGCGGGAGTATAACTAGATGTATAACTGATATAACTAGATTTATAACAGGTATAACTGGTATAAATAGATATATAACTGATAAACAAGTAAATCTGTGAGCTAATGCTAGTGATACCCCAGCCAAAATCTAAAAATATGCGACAAACAGGAAGTAGATGAGCAAGGAGCATGAAATCGCTTTACACCACATGGGACTAGGGGATGAAGCAATATGCAAAGTATTACGCTGCTGCATGTTATAGTTGCTGAGAAAACTGCGACAGAAATTTTGTAACGAACAGACGGACACACGGACAAGGGTAAAACAGTATACCACCCTCTTTGAAGCAGGGGTGTAACTAGATTTATAACTGATATAACTAGATTTATAACTGGTATAACATGATTTATAACTGATATAACTAGATTTATAACTGATATAACTAGATGTATAACTGATATAACTAGATATATAACTGGTATAACATGATTTATAACTGATATAACTAGATATATAACTGATATAACTAGATTTATAACTGTAGAACTAGATTTATAACTGGTAGAACAAGTAAATCTGTGAGCTAATGCTCACTAGTGATACCCCCGCCAAAATCTAAAAATATGCGACAAACAGGAAGTAGATGAGTAAGGAGCATGAAATCGCTTTACACCACATGGGACTATAGGATGAAGCAATATGCAAAGTTTCAGGCTGCTGCATGTTATAGTTGCTGAGAAAACTGCGACAGAAATTTTGTAACGAACAGACGGACACACGGACAAGGGTAAAACAGTATACCACCCTCTTTGAAGCAGGGGTGTAACTAGATTTATAACTGATATAACTAGATTTATAACTGGTATAACATGATTTATAACTGATATAACTAGATTTATAACTGATATAACTAGATGTATAACTGATATAACTAGATATATAACTGGTATAACATGATTTATAACTGATATAACTAGATATATAACTGATATAACTAGATTTATAACTGTAGAACTAGATTTATAACTGGTAGAACAAGTAAATCTGTGAGCTAATGCTCACTAGTGATACCCCCGCCAAAATCTAAAAATATGCGACAAAC
This sequence comes from Mactra quadrangularis, assembly GCA_025267735.1. Lineage (NCBI taxonomy): Eukaryota > Metazoa > Mollusca > Bivalvia > Venerida > Mactridae > Mactra > Mactra quadrangularis. The sequence goes on from CM046299.1 coordinate 23,846,358, forward strand.
AGGAAGTAGATGAGTAAGGAGCATGAAATCGCTTTACACCACATGGGACTATAGGATGAAGCAATATGCAAAGTTTCAGGCTGCTGCATGGTATAGTTGCTGAGAAAACTGTGACGGAAATTTTGTAACAGACGGACGGACGGACGCACACACGCACGCACGCACGGACAAGGGTAAAACAGTATACCCCCCTCTTCTTCGAAGCGGGGGTATAACTAGATTTATAACTGGTATAACTAGATATATAACTGGTATAACTAGATTTATAACTGATATAACTAGATCTATAACTGATATAACTAGATTTATAACTGATATAACAAGTAAATCTGTGGGCTAATGCTCACTAGTGATACCTCCGCAAAAATCTAAAAGTATGCGACGAACAGGAAGTAGATGAGCAAGGTGCATGAAATCACTTTACACTAAATGGGACTATGGGATGAAGCAATATGCAAAGTATTAAGCTGCTACATGTTATAGTTGCTGAGAAAACTGCGACGGAAATTTTGTAATGGACGGACACACGGACAAGGGTAAAACAGTATACCCCGCTCTTCTTTGAAGCGGGGGTATTACTAGATGTATAACTAATATAACTAGATTTACAACTGATATAACTAGATTTATAACTGTATAACTAGATTTATAACTGATATAACTAGATATATAACTGATGTAACTAGATTTATAACTTGTATAACAAGTAAATCTGTGAGCTAATGCTCACTAGTGATACCCCCGCAAAAATCTAAAAATATGCGACAAACAGGAAGCAGATGAGCAAGGAGCATTAAAATCGCTTTACACCACTTGGGACTAGGGGATGAAGCAATATGCAAAGTATTAGGCTGCTGCAGGTTATAGTTGCTGAGAAAACTGTGATGGAAATTTTGTAATTGACGGACGGAAGCACACACGGACAAGGGTAAAACAGTATACCCCCTTCTTCTTCGAAGCGGCGGTATAACTAGATGTAAAACTGATATAACTAGATTTATAACTGATATAACTATTTATAATTGGTATAACTAGATTTATAACTGATATAACAAGTAAATCTGTGAGCTAATGCTCACTAGTGATACCCCGCAAAAAAAATAAGCGACAAACAGGAAGTAGATGAGCAAGGAGCATGTAATCACTTTACACTACATGGGACTATGGGATGAAGCAATATGCAAAGTATTAGGCTGCTGCATGTTATAGTTGATGAAAAAACTGCGACAGAGAATTTGTAATGGACAGACAGACGGACGCACGGACAAGGGTAAAACAGTATGCCCCCCTCTTCTTCGAAGCGGGGTATAACTAGATTTATAACCGATATAACTAAATGTATAACTGATATAACTAGATATATAACTGTTGTAATAAATTGATTTATAACTGGTATGACATGATTTAAAACTGATATATCTAGATGTATAACTGATATAACTAGATGTATAACTGGTATAACTAGATTTATAACTGATATAACTAGATTTATAACTGATACAACTAGATGTATAACTGATATAACTAGATTTATAACTGATATAACTAGATTTATAACTGATATGGCTAGATGTATAACTGGTATAACTAGATTTATAACTGATATAACTAGATTTATAACTGATATAACTAGATTTATAACTGATATAACTAGATTTATAACTGGTATAACTAGATTTATAACTGGTATAACAATTTAATCTGTGAGTTAATGCTCACTAGTGATATCCCCCCGCAAAAATCTAAAAATATACGACAAACAGGAAGCAGATGAGCAAGGAGCATGAAATCGCTTTACACCACATGGGACTAGGGGATGAAGCAATATACAAAGTATTAGGCTGCTGCAGGGTATAGTTGCTGAGAAAACTGCGACGGAAATTTTGTAATGGACGGACGGACACACAGACAAGGGTAAAACAGTATACCCCCCTCTTCTTCGAAGCGGGGGTGTAACTAGATGTATAACTGATATAACAAGTAAATCTGTGAGCTAATGCTCACTAGTGATACCCCAGCCAAAATCTAAAAATATGCGGCAAACAGGAAGTAGATGAGCAAGGAGCATGAAATCGCTTTACACCACATGAGACTATAGGATGAAGCAATATGCAAAGTATTAGGCTGCTGCATGATATAGTTGCTGAGAAAACTGCGACGGAAATTTTGTAACGGACGCACGGACGGATGGACGGACGCACAGACAAGGGTAAAACAGTATACCCCCCTCTTCTTCGAAGCGGGGGTATAACTAGATTTATAACTGGTATAACTAAATTTATAACTGTAGAACTAGATTTATAACTGATAAAACTAGATTTATAACTGATATAACAAGGTTTATAACTGATATAACTAGATGTATAACTGGCATAACTAGATTTATAACTGATATAACAAGATTTATAACTGATATAACTAGATTAATAACTGATATAACTAGATTTATAACTGATATAACAAGATGAATAACTGGTATAACTAGAAAAATAACTGATATAACAAGTAAATCTGTGAGCTAATGCTCACTAGTGATACCTCCGCAAAAATCTAAAAATATGCGACAAACAGGAAGTAGATGAGCAAGGTGCATGAAATCACTTTACACTACATTGGACTATGGGATGAAGCAATATGCAAAGTATTAGGCTGCTACATGTTATAGTTGCTGAGAAATTTACGACGGAAATTTTGAAACGGACTGACGGACGCACAGACAAGAGTAAAACAGTATACCCTCTTCTTCGAAGCAGGGGTATAACTAGATGTATAACTAATATAACTATATTTATAACTGATATAAAATGATTTATAACTGGTATAACTAGATTTATAACTGATATAACTAGATGTATAACTGATATAACTAGATGTATAACTGATATAACTAGATATATAACTGGTATAACTAGATGTTTAATTGATATAACTAGATTTATAACTGTAGAACTAGATTTATAACTGGTAGAACTAGATTTATAACTGGTATAACTAGATATATAACTGGTATAACTTGATGTATAACTGGTATAACTAGATTTATAACTGGTATAACAAGATTTATAACTGAATAACTGATATAACTAGATTTATAACTGATATAACTAGATGTATAACTGATGCAATAAATGGATGTATAACTGATATAACTAGATTTATAACTGTTATAACTAGATTAATAACTGATATAACTAGAAGCATAACTGTTATAACTAGATTTATAACTGATATAACTAGATTTATAACTGATATAACTAGAAGTATAACTGGTACGTATAACTAGATTTATAACTGGTATAACTAGATTTATAACTGGTATAACTAGATCTATAACTGATATAACTAGATTTATAACTGTCAAACAAGATTTATAACTGATATTACTAGATTTATAACTGGTATAACTAGATTTATAGCTGGTATAACTAGATATATAACTGATGTAACTAGATGTATAACTGATATAACTAGATGTATAACTGATTTAACTAGATGTATAACTGATATAATGAGATTTATAACTGGTATTACTAGATTTATAACTGATATAACTAGATTTATAACTGGAATAACTAGATTTATAACTGCTATAACATGATTTATAACTGATATAAAAAGTAAATCTGTGAGCTAATGCTTGCTAGTGATACCCCCACAAAAATCTAAAAATATACGACAAACAGAAAGTAGATGAGCAAGGCGCATGAAATCTTTTTACACCATATGGGACTAGGGGATGAAACAATATGCAAAGTATTAGGGTGCTGCAGGTTATAGTTGCTGAGAAAACTGCGACAGAAATTTTGTAACGGACAGACGGACGCAGGGACAAGGGTTAAACAGTATACCCCCCTCTTCTTCAAGCGGGAGTATAACTAGATGTATAACTGATATAACTAGATTTATAACTGGTATAACTAGATATATAACTGGTATAACTAAATTTATAACTGATATAACTAGATATATAACTGGTATAACTAAATTTATAACTGGTATAACTAAATTTATAACTGATATAACTAGATTTATAACTGGTATAACTAGATATATAATTGGTATAACTAAATTTATAACTGTAGAATTAGATTTATAACTCATATAACAAGATTTTTAACTGATATAACTAGATATATAACTTATATAACATGATTTATAAGTGGTATAACTAGATTTATAACTGGTATAACTAGATTTATAACTGGTATAACAAGTAAATCTGTGAGCTAATGCTCACTAGTGATACCCATGAAAAATCTAAAAATATAACTACAAACAGGAAGTAGATGAGCAAGGAGCATGAAATCGCTTTACACCACATGGGACTAGGGGATGAAGCAATATGCAAAGTATTAGGCTGCTGCAGGTTATATATGCTGAGAAAACTGCGACGGATATTTTGTAACAGACGGACAGACCACGGACAAGGGTAAAACAGTATACCCCCCTCTTTTTCGAAGCCGGAGTATAACTAGATGTATAACTGATATAACTAGATTTATAACTGGTATAACTAGATGTATAACTGGTATAAAAAGATATATAACTGATAAACAAGTAAATCTGTGAGCTAATGCTAGTGATACCCCCCGCAAAAATCTAAAAATATGCGACAAACAGGAAGTAGATGATCAAGGAGCATGAAATCGCTTTACACCACATGGGACTAGGGGATGAACGATATGCAAAGTATTACGCTGCTGCATGTTATAGTTGCTGAGAAAACTGCGACAGAAATTTTGTAACGAACAGACGGACACACGGACAAGGGTAAAACAGTATACCACCCTCTTTGAAGCAGGGGTGTAACTAGATTTATAACTGATATAACTAGATGTATAACTGATATAACTAGATATATAACTGTAGAACTAGATTTATAACTGCTAGAACTAGATTTAAAACTGGTATAACTAGATATATAACTGGTATAACTAGATTTATAACTGGTATAACTGGATCTATAACTGGTATAACTAGATCTATAACTGATATAACAAGTAAATCTGTGGGCTAATGCTCACTAGTGATACCCCTGCAAAAATCTAAAAATATGCAACAAACAGGAAGTAGATGAGCATGGAGCATGAAATCGCTTTACACCACATGGGACTAGGGGATGAAGCAATATGCAAAGTATTAGACTGTTGCAGGTTATAGTTGCTGAGAAAACTGCGACGGAAATTTTGTAACGGATAGACGGACGGATGCACGGACGGACAAGGGTAAAACAGTATACCCCCCCTCTTCTTTGAAGCGGGGGTTTAACTAATGTATAACTGATATAACTAGATTAATAACTGATATAACCAGATGTATAACTGATAATACTAGAATTATAACTGATAATACTAGATTTATAACTGGTATAACCAGATATTTAACACATAAAACAAGTAAATCTGTGAGCTAATGCTCACTAGTGATACCCCCGCAAAAATCTAAAAATATGCGACAAACAGGAAGTAGATGAGCAAGGAGCATGAAATCGCTTTACACCACATGGGACTATGGGATGAAGCAATATGCAAAGTATTAGGCTGTAACGTACGGACGGATGGACGGACGCACGGACAAGGGTAAAACAGTATACCCCCCTCTTCTTCGAAGCGGGGGTATAACTAGATTTATAACTGATATAACTAGATGTATAACTGGTATGACATGATTTATAACTGGTATGACATGATTTATAACTGATATGACATGATTTATAACTGATATTACTGGATGTATAACTGGTATACTTAGATTTATAACTGGTATAACTAGATTTATAACTGATATAAGTAGATTTATAACAAATATAAGAAGATTTATAACTGATATAACTAGATTTATAATTGGTATAACAAGTAAATCTGTGAGCTAATGCTCACTAGTGATACCCCCGCCAAAATCTAAAAATATGCGACAAACAGGAAGTAGATGAGCAAGGAGCATGAAATCGCTTTACACCATATGGGACTATGGGATGAAGCAATATGCAAAGTATTAGGCTGCTGCATGATATAGTTGCTGAGAAAACTGCGACGGAAATTTCGTAACAGACGGACGGACGGAGGGATGGACGGACGCATGGACAAGGGTAAAACAGTATACCTCCCTCTTCTTCGAAGCGGGGGTATAACTAAATTTATAACTGTAGAATTAGATTTATAACTGATATAACTAGATTTATAACTGGTATAACAAGATGGATAACTGGTATAACTAGATTTATAACTGGTATTACTAGATGTATAACTGATATAACTAGATTTATAACTGTTGTAATAAATGGATTTATAACTGGTATAACGAGATTTATAACTGATATAACTAGATTTGTAACTGATATTTATAACTGGTACAACTAGATTTATAACTGGTTTAACAAGATTTATAACTGATATTACAAGAATTTTAACTGATATAACTAGATATATAACTGATATAACATGATTTATAAGTGGCATAACTAGATTTATAACTGATATAACTAGATTTATAACTGGTATAACTAGATTTATAACTGGTATAACTAGATGTATAACTGATATAACAAGATGGATAATTGGTATAACTAGATTTATAACTGATATAACAAGTAAATCTGTGAGCTAATGCTCACTAGTGATACCCCCGCAAAAATCATAAAATATGTGACAAACAAGAAGCAGATGAGCATGGAGCATGAAATCGCTTTACACCACATGGGACAATGGGATGAAGCAATATGCAAAGTATTAGGCTGCTGCAGGTTATAGTTGCTGAGAAAACTGCAACGGACATTTTGTAACGGACGGACACACAGACAAGGGTAAAACAGTATACCCCCATCTTCTTCGAAGCGGGGGTATAACTAGATGTATAACTGATATAACTAGATTTATAACTGATATAACTAGATTTATAACTGTAGAACTAGATTTATAATTGATATAACTAGATTTATAACTGATATAACTAGATTTATAACTGGTATAACTAGATGTATAACTGGTATAACTAGATCTATAACTGATATAACAAGTAAATCTGTGAGCTAATGCTCACTAGTGATACCCCCGCAAAAATCTAAAAATATGCGACGAACAGGAAGTAGATGAGCAAGGTGCATGAAATCACTTTACACTAAATGGGACTATGGGATGAAGCAATATGCAAAGTATTAAGCTGCTACATGTTATAGTTGCTGAAAAAACTGCGACGGAAATTTTGTAACGCACGGACGCATTCACGGACAAGGGTAAAACAGTATACCCCCCTCTTCTTTGAAGTGGGCTATAACTAGATATATAACTGGTATAACTATATTTATAACTGATATAACTAGATTTATAACTGATATAACTACATTTATAACTGTTGAAATAAATGGATTTATAACTGGTATAAATAGATTTATAACTGATATAGCTAGATGTATAACTGGTATGACAAGTAAATCTGTGAGCTAATGCTCACTAGTGATACCCCCGCCAAAATCTAAAAATATGCGACAAACAGGAAGTAGATGAGCAAGGAGCATGAAATCGCTTTACACCATATGGGACTATGGGATGAAGCAATATGCAAAGTATTATGCTGCTGCATGATATAGTTGCTGAGAAAACTGCGACGGAAATTCTGTAACAGACAGACGGATGCACGCACGGACAAGGGTAAAACAGTATACCCCCCTCTTCTTCGAAGCGGGGGTATAACTAGATTTATAACTGATTAACTAGATTAATAACTGGTAAAACTAGATTTATAACTGGTATAACAAGATTTATAACTGATAAAACAAGATTTTTAACTGATATAACTAGATTTATAACTGATATAACTAGATATTAACTGATATAACTAGATATATAACTGATATAACTAGATGTATAACTGGTACGTTTAACTAGATTTATAACTGATATAACTAGATATATAACTGATATAACTAGATTTATAACTGGTATAACAAGATTTATAACTGATATAACAAGTAAATCTGTGAGCTAATGCTCACTAGTGATACCCCCACAAAAATCTAAAAATATGCGACAAACAGGAAGCAGATGAGCAAGGAGCATTAAAATCGCTTTACACCACATGGGACTAGGGGATGAAGCAATATGCAAAGTATTAGGCTGCTGCAGGTTATAGTTGCTGAGAAAACTGCGACGGAAATTTTGTAATTGACGGACGGACGCACACACGGACAAGGGTAAAATAGTATACCCCCTTCTTCTTCGAAGCGGGGGTATAACTAGATGTATAACTGATATAACTAGATTTATAACTGATATAACAAGTAAATCTGTGAGCTAATGCTCACTAGTGATACCCCGCAAAAAAAATAAGCGACAAACAGGAAGTAGATGAGCAAGGAGCATGTAATCGCTTTACACCACATGGGACTAGGGGATGAAGCAATATGCAAAGTATTAGGCTGCTGCATGTTATAGTTGATGAAAAAACTGCGACAGAAATTTTGTAATGGACAGACAGACGGACGCACGGACAAGGGTAAAACAGTATACCCCCCTCTTCTTCGAACGGGGTATAACTAGATTTATAACTGATATAACTAAATGTATAACTGATATAACTAGATATAAAACTGTTGTAATAAATTGATTTATAACTGGTATGACATGATTTAAAACTGATATATCTAGATGTGTAACTGATATAACTAGATGTATAACTGGTATAACTAGATTTATAACTGATATAACTAGATTTATAACTGATACAACTAGATGTATAACTGGTATAACTAGATTTATAACTGATATAACTAGATTTATAACTGATATGGCTAGATGTGTAACTGGTATAACTAGATTTATAACTGATATAACTAGATTTATAACTGATATAATAAATCTGTGAGCTAATGCTCACTAGTGATACCCCCGCCAAAATCTAAAAATATGCGACAAACAGGAAGTAGATGAGCGAGGAGCATGAAATCGCTTTACACCACATGGGACTATAGGATGAAGCAATATGCAAAGTTTCAGGCTGCTGCATGGTATAGTTGCTGAGAAAACTGTGACGGAAATTTTGTAACGGACGGACGGACGGACGGACAGACGCATGCACGCACGGACAAGGGTAAAACAGTATACCCCCCTCTTCTTCGAAGCGGGGGTATAACTAGATTTATAACTGGTATAACTAGAAAAATAACTGATATAACAAGTAAATCTGTGAGATAATGCTCACTAGTGATAAATCCGCAAAAATCTAAAAATATGCGACAAACAGGAAGTAGATGAGCAAGGTGCATGAAATCACTTTACACCATATGGGACTATGGGATGAAGCAATATGCAAAGTATTAGGCTGCTACATGATATAGTTGCTGAGAAAACTGCGACGGAAATTTTGTAACGGACGGACGGATGGACAGACGCACGGACAAGGGTAAAACAGTATACCCCCCCCTTCTTCGAAGCGGGGGTATAACTAGATGAATAACTGATATAACTAGATATATAACTGGTATAACTAGATGTATAACTGATATAACTAGATTTATATCTGTATAACTAGATATATAACTGGTATAACTAGATTTATAACTGATATAACTAGATTTATAACTGATAATAACTAGATTTATAACTGTAGAATTAGATTTATAACTGATATAACTAGATTTATAACTGGTATAACTAGATGTATAACTGGTATAACTAGATCTATAACTGATATAACAAGTAAATCTGTGAGCATTAGTGATACCCCTGCAAAAATCTAAAAATATGCGACAAACAGGAAGTAGATGAGCAAGGTGCATGAAATCACTTTACACTACATGGGACTATGGGATGAAGCAATATGCAAAGTATTAGGCTGCTACATGCTATAGTTGCTGAGAAAACTGCGACGGAAATTTTGTAACGGACTGACGGACGCACAGACCAGGGTAAAACAGTATACCCCCCTCTTCTTCGAAGCAGGGGTATAACTAGGTGTATAACTAATATAACTAGATTTATCACTGACATAACATGATTTATAACTGGTATAACTAGATTTATAACTGATATAACTAGATGTATAACTGGTATGACTAGATTTATAAATGATATAACATGATTTTTAACTGATATAAGTAGATTTATAACTGATATAACTAGATATATAACTGATATAACTAGATATATAACTGATATAACTAGATTTATAACTGATATATCTAGATTTATAACTGATATAACTAGATATATAACTGATATAACTAGATTTATAACTGATATAACAAGATTAATAACTGATATAACTAGATTTATAACTGATATAACTAGATTTATAACTGATATAACTAGATATATAACTGATATAACTAGATTTATAACTGATATAACAAGATTTATAACTGATATAACTAGATTTATAACTGATATAACTAGATTTATAACTGATATAACTAGATTTATAACTGATATAACTAGATTTATAACTGGTATAACAAGATTTATAACTGGTATAACAAGATTTATAACCGATATAAAATGATTTATAACTGGTATAACTAGATGTATAACTGGTATAACAAGATTTATAACTGGTATAACAAGATTTATAACCGATATAAAATGATTTATAACTGGTATAACTAGATATATAACTGGTATAACCAGATTTATAACTGATATAACATGATTTATATCTGATATAACTAGATTTATAACTGATATAACTAGATTTATAACTGATATAACATGATTTATATCTGATATAACTAGATTTATAACTGATATAACTAGATTTATAACTGATATAAGATTTATAACTGGTATTACAAGTAAATCTGTGAGCTAATGCTCACTAGTGATACCCCCGCTAAAATCTAAAAATATGCGACAAACAGGAAGTAGATGAGCAAGGAGCATGAAATCGCTTTACACTATATGGGACTATGGGATGAAGCAATATGCAAAGTATTAGGCTGCTACATGATATAGTTGCTGAGAAAACTGCGACGGAAATTTTGTAACGGACGGATGGACGGACGCACGGACAAGGGTAAAACAGTATACCCCCCTCTTCTTCGAAGCGGGGGTATAACTAGATGTATAACTGATATAACTAGATTTATAACTGTATAACTAGATATATAACTGTATAACTAGATTTATAACTGTATAACTAGATTAATAACTGATATAACTAGTTGTATAACTGATATAACAAGATTTATAACTGATATAACTAGTTGTGTAACTGATATAACTAGATTTATAACTGATATAACTAGTTGTATAACTGATATAAGATTTATAACTGATAAAACTAGATTTATAAAAGTAAATAACTAGATTTATAACTGATATAACTATATTTATAACTGGTATAACAAGATTTATAACTGATATAACTAGATTTATAACTGGTATAACAAGATTTATAACTGATATAACTAGATTTATAACGGATATAACAAGATTTATAACTGATATAACTAGATTTATAACTGGTATAACAAGATTTATAACTGATATAACTAGATTTATAACTGGTATAACAAGATTTATAACTGATATAACTAGATTTATAACTGATATAACTAGATTTAAAACTGTATAACTAGATTTATATCTGGTATAACTAGATTTATAACTGTATAACTAGATTTAAAACTGATATAAGGAGATAAGTAGGCGTAGAAGTTGACTGGTAATTGGTTGGTTTCCCGGGCCGGCCAAACTTTAGTGGAGCTTGGTAATGAAATTATTTCTATGGCAATTTTCCCTCCTACCAATGATTCTTAATTATGTAAGGCAGTGGTCAGTCACTCACATAAGAATGGGTCTACTAAGTGGACAAAGCTTATTCCAAAGACTTAACAGTTGTATTAAAAAATAATGCAGATTTATATAGTAATGTATACTCACCTAGATTAGAAGACAAACATCAATAAAGCTCAACATCTCATATAAACATCTACATCACATGTTGATATCTCAATGGTAATTCTTACAAGGTTTCCTAGAGTTCAGTGAAATTATAACATCATATCTAAATATTTAAATAGAAAGAAAATTCTTGGTTATAATTAAGAAGATTTAAGATCAACAAGAATTAAAAATAAATATTTTCAAATATTTTCATAACCTCCATATTGTCAACAGCAACTGGATTTATATACAACATCTGAAGTCTGCCAGTGGGAGTCAGCTTTTATGGTCAGAACATATAATCATTTGATGCACATCATAGTTAAGCAATAGACTAAAAGGCGATTGTTTGGATTAAATAGGAAAACAATTTTATATTTTGCATTTTAAATATTAAAAGATATACCCAGATTTATGTCCCTAAACACAATGGTTTATCCAGTTCTATTGAAGAATACCAACTTTCAATAAAATATGTTAGATAGTCAGTGTTGAAACTTTAAAACAAATTTCACAAGCAACTCCAATCCTTATGCATAAATGATACAACATGTATGAACTCTCAATTTCTTCAAAAAGTAGACCTCATTAAACAAGTAAATCTGTGAGCTAATGCTCACTAGTGATACCCCCGCTGTGAGAAATATGACTACAAACAGGAAGTAGATGAGCAAGGAGCATGAAATCGCTTTACACCACATGGGACTATGGGATGAAGCAATATGCAAAGTATTAGGCTGCTGCATGTTATAGTTGCTGAGAAAACTGCAACGGAAATTTTGTAACGGACGGACGCACGCACAGACAAGGGTAAAACAGTATACCCCCTCTTCTTCGAAGCGGGGGTATAATTATCAAATGATATTTATCAAGGCAACATAAAGAAAGGTAAAGCAATACTAAAATATAGCTTACCTGAGAATTGTAACTGTGAACAAGTACACAAGGAATGAATTATATTTATGACTAGACCATGAGTAGATGCTCTTAATGAGAGTGGACCCGTACAAACCAATAATGTAACAATATGAAACAGGAATGGCAAATGACTGGCAACTGAAAATATACAATACATGATATATTAGGTCTACATAAATCATAATTATTCATCATCATTATAATCATCATTATCATCATCACCATTATTTTTATACATAGTAAATGTATGGTAAATAAAATAAACAATATCAATTAGAGCAATTGTCAGCCATAAGCAGGGGCATGTTGCCTGATAAGCACCAGTATCACATCTTACAACAAAAAAGGGGGCCACATCTTACAACAAAAGAGGGGTCACTGGTTTGATTCTTGGAAAGGATTAACATACAATCATGGAGTTTGGTCATTTATTAATTTCTTCTGCCATTTACCTGCCTACCTAAGTATCAAGTTGGGCAGTTGTCAGCCACTAGGGCATCAACTAAGTACCAGGTTAAAAACTTTGGTTCATAAATCAATGCCTGTTCAAGGACTGTGATAACGGTGACTAGCCACTACAAATTGACTGATTGTTAAAATGTGGCCATACATCACACTGCTATGCAAGCCAGTAGTAAAATGTCAATGTAAACACTATAAAAAAGATTGACTTACCATCAAGTGAATTATTAAATGACAACATAAGTAAGTATCTGGCTAATATAGCAATATCATCCCACATTAAATGTTGTTCTAATGTTGGTGTAGGTGATGTACATGTTTTATCTATCAACTGTAATGTAGAGATCATATATCTCACCATTAATAAAAAGTTGAAGTGTGGTTTAAAGCAGGGCAGACGAAATCTTACAATTGTTTACTTGTCCATTCTTGCCAACTGGTAGTTACTTGTCTGTATGAACATTATAGGATAAAATTATTGCAAAATCCACTTGTCTTGGGACAACACGGACAGTATGGACAATTGATTTCGCTGCCCCTGTAAAGTCTGCTAGCATATTAATGTTCAGCCAACTTAACAATTTTGTATGATAACCCCTGATCATGGAAATAAACTTCAGGTAGGTGATCTCTTACAGTACCTATTTACACCTGTGTAGAGTGAAACAACTGAAGGTAAATGTTTTGCTCAAGTAAATGAGTAGTGTCCCTAGTTGGGTTCAAACCCTGATTTTATAATGACTTTATGATAACGTTCTCTTACATAAATTCGAGGTAGCTATAACTAACAAAGCAGGCATTAAACAGCTAAGTTCTTAGTCTTTACACTCAAACTTAAAACATGCAATCAAAATTTCACTATTATTAAATGTCAAACATTTCAACACAAAATGCTTTTTTTGGGGGGGGGAACAAGGATAATTTGCTCGGTCAGACAGAGGACATCCTAGTCAGTACAACTTGTAAATGCTGACCATATTTCGACTAAAAAATGCTAGACCTACTTACCCGACATAATCTTCCAATAACTTTCCGTGAAACAAGTTGTACATTAGCAGACGTCAATGCCACAGCTGTATCAGCCATGATTTCAGCTTGTATAGAGCCTAGCCCACCAGTGACACTTCTCTTTATAAAACTATCTAATACCATGTCTAATAGATCTGCTACCTGTCCTATATTACCCCAGATCTTAGCTTGTATAGAGGGATACATCTGTAATATATCATACAATGAGTGAGTTAACAAACAATGAAATATTTTTATCGTCCATTTTTCATATTTTTCACACTCACTAACTTAACAGCTATTACCCATGATCATTGGTGCACATTTGTTATTGTTAAAAGAGGCACAGTGATCACAAAAACACTTAGTTTGATCATGACAATACAGCCTCATGTATCAATAAAATGGCAATATCACTGATAGATGGTTACTGTTTGGGCCAATGGGACATGCCTGATCAACACGTCATCATATTTTGGTCTGGTAAACAGCAAGAGAAAAATTTCAGAAAGTGAGTTGTATCTAGCTTTCATACAGATTAGAGGTATGTAACCTGTAATGTAACTTACTTAAATAACTATGATGTTAATTAATAATTTGATTAACAAAAACAATAGGTTAGTTTGTATATACCCAGTCAGTGACACTGATAGTCGTACACATATCCCAACCAGAAATATGGATAAAATATATGATAATCTTACCTCAACTTCCTCTATTGTCATGGTAATCAATTTATCAAGAATCAATGCCACCTTCTGACGTTTGTTCTCATCATTATGTTTACAAAACCTAAATTAGAAAATAACATACACTTCATGGGATTTAATAGTGTACAAATCTATGTATGATGATATGTTATTTGACAACATGGATATGTGTAGTTTTTTATTACAATGATTGTCTGCCAATTTGTAAAACAGAGACCAGTCTTCATAATTATACATAATAAAATTTGCATTGCATGTCTGTATCTGTAGAAAAAATCAGATTGTTTTATTTGAGAAGGGAATTGCTAGTTATGATCATATATATAAATTTTTAGATAATTCTGTCTGGTAGTTATTGAAATATTTCATGTTTTAAGAGATCCAGGTTCAAAGCAAATTACTTATAACTTTTTGATGAAGTTAGATTTTTTCTGGTTGCAATACAAGATAAATCTTACACTTCTTAAGATTTGTTTAATATGTTTACCAATCTTTAATGTTGGTTCTTCCAATATTTCAAGTTAAACGTTTTTTTATTTTACATTTTTTACATTCATTATGGGATCAAAATTGACACCCACCAAAATTTGTATTTCGTATGAAGTTTAGTATAAAAGATCTGCTTACCTTGTAAGGTTAGGTAACCATGGTGTTATGTACTCTAGACATAAATGCTTCAGTTCTATATTAGAGTTACCAAACCCTTGTATACATTCCTCTAAGAATTCTAATGTTAAATGTGGTTCATTGGCAGCTAATGTCTCACTAATAGATTTAATGAAGATTGTGTTGTTGGCTGGGATACATAATCCTGTCAAAAAAAGTTGAAAGTAACATGGATAAAAACCTAACATTTTTAAAATCCTGAAAATTCTAGATTTTATAAATTCAACACTTTTTAAGATAATATTTATTTGTGACACCGTCTACATAACATATACATTGTACATACATGTATACAATATTTAACAATAAAAAGTAACAAATATATGATATAAAATACTTTCAGTAAAGAAATTGATACATAAAATTATGTTAAAGTAAAATAAACAATATTTAGGTATATTATGTGAAAGGAATCGGTCCTATGCAGAATTTTTTCATGGAAAATTCAGTTTTACGCTTGACATCAATTTGACTTTTAATTTTTTATTATTATAGTTTTCTAAAATGGGTTAAATGTGTAATGATTTATGGTCATGAACAACCTTGTAATTAACGTCAATGCCAATGCAAATGGTGTTTGTTATCTGTTATTTGTAAGGTCAATACTTTAAATGATAAATGCAGGGCTTAACATTAATTTTTAAGTAGGTCGCCCAGTTGGTCAACAATCTATTTATTTCACTTTCCCAAGCCATACATTTACTAGCAGTTAAGTTGCCCAAACCAAAACATAGGTAGTCAGGGGCAATAGGATCACACTTACTGTTGAGCGCTGTACAGGGAAGATAAAACAACATTACCTGTAGTTTCTAGTAGTTGTCCTTCAATCTTCAGATCAAATGTCTGCGTTAGTGCACACAATAAATTGTAAGCAGCCGATCTTAAACTAGGATCAGAACTTCCTAAATTAAGTAGAGCCACATTGAGTAGAGTGCCAGGTACATCTTTAGGTCTTATCTTGGTGTGCACAGTGACTGTATCTGGTTGTGATAGTTCCCATCTTGTACGTATATGTATTATATCATGTACTATATTGTCACAATCATTATGTATGAAGGATAGAGGTCCTGTCTCATTAGATATAGTCAATGTAAACTGATTATCATCCACTAGACATACCTGTAATATAATAATAACAATGTCAATTTAGAGTTCGTACAAAAAACAAAATCCTACTAAACTAAACCACCATAGGGATGCTCAGGATGAATTTAAAATATTATATAGAATCAATTCTATGTTTCATGAGACTCAGTGTCTTGTTGATGTAATGGTGAAGTGTTCTGCCATTACAAGCATGATTGACTAAGGTGGTGGTGTTTTATCCACCACACTAATTTTGTCAAAAATAAACTATGAAACCTTTTCAATACTGCCCAACCTTTAAAATGGATTGGTTTATTTTAATGTTTAAACAAACATGTGATGTTATTTCGTACAAAATATATACCATATGATGTGACATTGCTCTTAAAGATCAAGGGTTGTAACTTTTGTATACCCAGTTAGATTGGCTTCAAGGGCCTACTCTGCAAGTCTTGTGCTGTGTATTGCTACATAGCTATTTCCTATGAAATGGTCTGCTACCAAGTAGGAAATTAAATAGCTAGAAAGCCTGTATAAGCAAGATTTTTTTCTCACTCCCCAAAAACATTCAGAACACCATTGCTTTTCAAGATGACTGCCCCCATGGTAAACAGGGTTATTTTTTCAAGAATATTGACCGATTTCTTAAATCATGGCATAAATTTCATCACAGCTGTTAAAGTTAATCTAATAAGTGTGGCGATGATTGATAAGTAACTTTTCATATGATACAATTCTGAACTTTAGTTGCACTTGAGGTAAGATGTTGATTATTTTTTCCTGAAAGGCATAAAGCCATTTTATATAAGGGGAGAAGATAACTAAGTTTTACCTCTTCAATTTTTGAAGCATAATAAACATCATTTAATAAAACTTGATGTCCAAGTACTTTACTTTTCTCTGCTGATGTAATCTGTATGGCATTTGGTCCAACCTGGATAAATAGTCATTTTAGACGATATACAAACTTGTATAAAAACATTTAATATCAATCAATTATTTATGTATGGCATTTGGTCCAACCTGGATAATAGTAATCATAAACATTATACAAACATGTATAAACACATTTAATATTCAATTATCAATGTTTTTTTAAACATCATACAAGAATCTTTTTCAAAGATATGGGCATAATTCAGTCAAAGTCATGCTAGAGTTATACAACTTGGTCTTTGACCTCCAACAGTAACCTTTTAGACATGTGAGAAGTTTCAAGTGAATTCCATCAGTAGTTTTAAAGATATAAAAATGTTGCACCTAAAGACTTAACCAAGTATTGTTACACCGACCCACAATTGAGTAGGATAGCCCAACTATTTTCCCTATAGTCGAGCTAAAAATACAATGTAACTGAAAAAAATCAACTAAGCAATTTAAGTCACTGAACATTATTATTACCTTTATAGTAACTTTGGTATCTTTATGAGATAGTTTTAAAGCATTATTTGATATCTTCAAATCTTCTTCCAGGGCTACAGTAGATCCAGGTAATTTTTGATGATCTAAATCTATATATTCATTTAATCTAGCAGGATGGTCTATAAATACCAGCTTTCTGTTACTCTGTAAACAATAATAATAACAGCATATATAATATTTAAATATAAAATAATAATAGAACTGATGCAGTATACAATGCAACAGTATATCATGGTTGGAACTGAACCATGAAGAGGGCTAAACTAGGCAGCCCAGAGCAATGTATAAAAAATAGTTCTCTTTTCTAGAAAAATATTTTAACATTTTCAAACCTAAAAAGTGTTCTATTTTTTGTTTCATCTCACAAAAAAGTAGGATAGGTAAGCAGGCATGTTTTAAATTTTGTTTCTGCATCATCCAGTAAAAACAAAACAAACTATTTTGGGAAGAAAAATCACATAAATTTGGGTTCTGAATATGAGCTATTTGAAGATCAGGGCTGCCACGATATACCGGTATATTGCAATATGCAGCTGCAGCAATACATACCGCAGTACGATTTTAATGTACCGGTATTTGGCGATATTAATATCGCGGTACGCTTCTGGCGTATCGTGACAGCCCTATTGAAGATTGAGGTGTTAACAAATACAGTATCAAAGGAGAAATAAATTATTAAGAATAGTATCAGTAGTCTTACCTTCAATGGTGTCAGTATTCTATCATGAAATTTTGTATATTCTCTAACCCAAGAGTTAGTTATAAATATATGTAAATACAATATTCTGATAAACAACCTCTGGCATTACTACAAACCATTTAGATAAAAAATCAGTCTGAAAATAAACACAACATATACAAAATATTATTAAATTCTTCATTTGAAACTTCTAAATAAAAAATATCACCAACAAAAAACTCTTATGTATTTTAAAACAGCCGATCAGTGGTGGTTACATATAGCATTTGATCATATTACCTTCCGAAAACTCCATCTCAAAAGCTGCCAGTCAGAGGCTGTGTCCCATCTGGCCTTTAACTCAGTCAAAAATAAAAAATATCAATTTCAAAATTGATTGTAAATAAATTCATGTCAATTAGTTTAGCATATGAAGTTATGTAATGAAGTTACCTAAAGCTACTTTCAAGGCATGACTCAAGCTGTGAAAACACTCAACCAGTATGAAATCAACATGATTACTCTAACATACCACGACAGTGTAATGTATAAAAATATCCACTTTTATCTTTTTCATAAAGTTGAAAGCAAGACACTGATTGGTAGGGCTGCAGCGAGTATCCGAGTACTCGTATAATCGCGATCTCGACCAGAAAATCGAGTACGCATATTCATCTCGTCTGAAGTCGTCGGATCGCGATCTAGTTTTGGAAAAAATATAAGGACAGTTTCAGCTTAATTACCACTGAAAACGAGCTGCACTACTAATGAAAACTTTAATTTTTGTAGGGACCGAATTATCTTGAGTCAAAATTTCGATTGATACATATTTGAACAAACATGTTATTACTGAAAATGCCCATAAAACGTCTGATAGTAATGTTTGGAGTACATGGTTTCCCATATAGCATTGTAATTTTTCACTTATTTTGTTATTACATGAATTCCTGAATGCTTTTTTATTAACATGTGATTCGTGGTTCGATTCGTGAATCGCAACACATGAATCGTGGTTCGGACCGGATCGCCACTTGCTCAACGATCCGCAGCCCTACTAATTGGTAAAGAGAAATACATTTCGAAGTTGATGAAAGCTTCTACTTACTCTGAATCTATTTTCAGCACAGGTATGTGTAAAATCAATGGCTAGTTCAAATGGTTTGTTATAATATGGTTTTAATGTCAATAAGACATGATATATAAATAAATCTCCATTGATTTCTCCAACCCTGAAAATTAACCAAAATATAAATGACAGTTTTGTAATATGTTACCATTTTAAATAACTTAATTATTACAAAAGAAACTAGACCTATCACTGAACGTGATGATATACCCCAACAGGTCTTTGTAAAGAAGTTTGAATCAAATCCGTACAATAGATGTTGAGAAAATGAGCAGACAATAAGACAGACTGAAGTACCAACCAACTAACAAACAAGCTGACTCCCATATACCCTTCAAACAACAATTGTATACTTTGGCACTATAATTATAGATTTCAATTTAGTTCATTTGTCGATATGCCACTTTGAAATTTTTTAATGGATTTAATGAAACACTGATAATTGAGGTGTCCTACCACTGGATCCTAGTAACACATTTATGTTGTTGACCTTGTCACAAACAGGAAACAGACATTGGATGATGGCTGTTATATTAGAATTTTTGGCTAAATAAAACATTCCTATTCATTGTGCAATTCCCCTCATGATTTTGTGAATTTCAAGATTTTTGACAATTTTTACATCATGAAAAGGTCTAATTCATACCCTAACCTGTGGCAAAATAAATCGCTGACTCTAATATAATCCAAAACTACAAGACTTAAGTCTGAAACAACTTACTTGTATCTTCTAGCTATATAATAGAAGACAGGGTTCCCAGCCCTACTTGTGCCAGCTTGATAAAATATATGTAAATTTTTTAATGATTTAAACTCATCTTTCTCATGCATGTTATGCTTTGACATAATTTCTTCAAACTTTGTACTTGTCATATCCATGGAGCTCCACCTGAAATAGTCAACATATGTAACTTGATATTTTTTACTGGGTTTGATGCTGTGTCAACATGCTTATGTTATTTTATGGTTCAGTGACCTAACCTAGCCTTACTGGTCCTTGGACTATAATGAGCACTCACCTATCCTTCAACAAGGCCGGCAACTTCTCTGTATACCTTATTATTGGAAGAAAATTGACATTAATGTCAAATTTGCATGAAAGGGTATGATCTTCCCATGTTGGATTCAAACCAATACCCCATTAGGGACACAAGATTCAGAATCCCATTTGAGGACATATATAACTTTAATAGTAGAGATTACATGACAAATTTGTCTCTGTCTATCACTTCTCCAAGAAAAACAGTTGAATGACAATAAATAGCCCATAAAATAACTACAATTTAAGATTTCCCTAAAAGATCCAAATGATCAAATGAAGTTAAGATTGCTTTACTTTCAATCATTTGCACAAAAATTGAATTGAGCAGTAAACTAGGTCATTCCCAAAACTTTTTGTGAAGAAGATACAGAATAAACAACTACAATGTAGCTACTTAAGCTACAGTCCCATAAACGTAAAAATAGCCGTGAGGGTACCGTACAGGCACCGTGCGATCAAACTCTGCAAGGACCCGTACGAACTTGTGCATACCCGCACGGACTGTTACGATTTTGCCAGAGTTCGTGAGATGAGCCTAGGATACATGTAATGGTTTCAAAGTTAAACCGTGAACAAAAACAAGACCGTGTATGAATTAAACTTGCATATCTTCCAGCTACAGCTCCATTGTTTAGTACCATGTGCGTACCGTCACGTTAATACGCAAGGCTTCCCGCAGCCTATGACAGTCTGTCTGTACGGGTCCACAACAAGCCACGATATTATAGGACTGAGGCATTTCTGTATAATGCAGCCATTCCCTTAACACACAAGCATGAATTCAAGGAATAGTATAAACAGATTCAGGCTAGTTCTTATTTCACATGGTAAGGCTAGTTGATAATTTTGCTCTTTAATATAAATTTTAACATAATTAATCAGGCTAGAGCCAGATTCCATTTAAATTGTAATATTGTATAATAATGTAATTACCTTGAATCAGCTAGTAAATGAATCTTGGTCATTGACAATCTGAAATTGTAGATAAAGGAGTCATTAGATACAAATATACAGAATAGTCATCATCTGGAATTCTAATGTATGCCCTTTTACCTGCTGCACAAACAAACATGTACCATTAAAATTTTTTATTTCATATAGTCATTATGATTGAAAACTTTTCCATTACTATAAAACACAATAAATATAACATGGAAACCATATTAAAGCCGGATTTTAGATATCCATCATATTGAAAACTTTAACCCAAAAATATGAAAGGAAATTATCTATAATTAAGCCAGGTAGAGTTGCAGTTACTTTCTTATTCTGTTTATCACATGGTATGTAATCATTGTATGAAATTTCATCAATATCTGACCATAAATGGCAGAAATTAATATACGGTAAATAAAATACTTTAATACAATTGTTAACGACATCAGACGCCCGCCTGCCTGCCCACTCGATCTCCTGTCCTGCCCAGGTTTTGCCAAACTATAAGGCAAATTTTTTCATTGAAAAATTTGGCTAATATTTAATTGGGCTAATGCACATAAACTTTTGGGTGATGAATATAAACATCAGCATATGTATATTTCAAATGGATGAAAAATAGACAAAAACCAGGGCTCAACATTAAAGCTTGTCCTATTGCCCTCGACAACCTATATTTGGGTTCAGGCAACTTGTTCCTCTAAGTAAACATATGGTTGGGACAAGTATAATATATAGCTGGTTGTCCAACAGGGCAAACTACTTTAACAATTAATGTCAAGCCCTGTTAAAACTTACTGTGAATCTAAAGGTCTATGTTCAGGAGGTCCTAGGTATGCTAACAATGTAGCCATCTTATCAAATGGTCTTCTACCAACAGCTTTATGATCTCTGAAATAGTATAAATTATACATCAATTAACAATAATGAAAATGATAAAAATTTCTTTTAGTAATAATGTAGTGATACATGACACGCAAATGGCGAATATCACAGAATGTAAAATACCATATGTCATGTACATTAGTATCAGAAAAGACACAAAAAAGACCAGTTCTTAGTTCCATTGTGTTCCTAGAAATTATGAAAATGACAAATCAAAATTTAATCACATTTAAAATTAAAGTAGAAATTTGAGGAAAAGCAGCTTGAAACTCCTGATTTTTATGATTTTTGCATACAAAAAAACCTATCTAAGAAGCAAACCACCATGAACTTGGTTATAAAATATCCCTTACAGTTTTCTTGTATTTCAGCCATGAATTGCTTAGAAATAGTGCCAACAATAACTATAGACAAAACAAGGGTTAATAACTCTCTAATTAATCATATGATCTGCACCTCTTCCTAATAAAAAAACTTCCACAAAAGTTTTGGTGAAATTTAGCAACTAATTGCCAAGAAGGCAAATAACAATTCTGGGCAGACTGACGAAGGGGCGAATTTCTTTAATGCTTTATGGTGAAACTTCACGTTATTCGATGAAAATAAACGATGAAAATATAAATTTTATATTTTCATCGCAGTGAAAATATAACCTTATATTTTCATCGTTCATAACGTCATATTAGAAGATAAATGACGTCATATTTGAGTAGAATTGACATCACGATATTATTTGTGTAATATATATCTAATAAAACACGAAAAAAGTCATGAAAGAAACAGAATATTTGTCAACTTTGATGTAAGATCTATTTTATTTCAACTTGTGAACTCAGAAAATGACATTTTCACTCGTGGCTATGCCACTCGTGAAAATATGCTTTCTGAGCTCACTCGGTGAAATAAAAATCGATCTTACGCCAAAGTTGACGAATATCCTCTATATATATGCTTCACCTTTGATAAGCATAATAAAACAACCAAGTAAATCTGTGAGCTAATGCTCACTAGTGATACCCCCGCAAAAATCTAAAACAAGAGCTGTCAGAGGAGACAGCATGCTCGACTTAGTAAGTGTTTGTCACAGGAGATGTGGTTGATGATAAGGAACATACATATTTTAAAATTTGAAAATATAAACTTAACAAATTCAAAGAAAAAAAAAGAAATAAATAGAAAACTATAAGTTCAAGGGGGATAACTCTGAAAAAATGTATAAGGAGTTATGAATCTTGTCACATGAGATGTGGTTGATAATAAGGAACATATATCTAAAGTTTGAAGTCAATACCTGAAGAAATAAAACAGTTGCAGTAAAAACAAACATTTTTTAAAGAAAACTCTAATTTCAAGGGGAGATAATTCTGAAAAAAATATATTTGGAGTTATGAACCTTGTCACATGAGATGTGGTTGATAATAAGGAACATATATTTAAAGTCAATACCTAAAGAAATAAAACAGTTGCAGTAAAAACAAATATTTATTAAAGAAAACTATAAGTTCAAGGGAGATAACTTTGAAAATAATGTATACGGAGTTATGAACCTTGTCACATGAGATGTGGTTGATAATAAGGAACATATATTTAAAGTTTGAAGTTAATATCTTAAGAAATAACAAAGATACAGAAGAAAGTATTTTACTGCACAAAAACTTTAATCTGTGCACAAAAAAGACAATCAGTTCAAGGGGAGATAATTCTTGAAAAAATGTGTTTGGAGTTATGGACCTTGTAACATGAGATGTGGTTGATAGTAAGGAACATATATTTAAAGTTTGAAGTTAATATCTTAAGAAATAACAAAGATATAGAAGAAAGTATTTTACTGCACAAAAACTTTAATCAGAAGTGTGGACGCGGACGCGGACGCCGACGCCGGGGCGAGTAGGAGAGCTCTACATTACTTCGTAAAGTCGAGCTAAAAATGCAACAAACAGGAAGTAGATGAGCAAGGAGCATGAAATCGCTTTACACCATATGGGACTATAGGATGAAGCAATATGCAAAGTATTAGGCTGCTGCATGTTATAGTTGCTGAGAAAACTGCGACGGAAATTTCGTAACGGACGGACGGACGCACGGACAAGGGTAAAACAGTATACCCCCCTCTTCTTCGAAGCGGGGGTATAATTATGTTTTCAAAGTCTAAGTTCAATTTTAATCTATAATGTCACCAGAAATCTGAAACCATTGGATTTTTGTTGATTTATCTTTCCTTTACATTCAGTTCAATGTCTAACCCCTCTAGTAGTGAAATTAGGTTAAAATTGAACTAAAGTTTTGGAAAATCTGATCTTCACATTGTCTGTTTTTTGGCTTGCTTGCACTTATTTTGTTCAAAGTATGAAGTGCAAATTGACACACAAAATCAATGTATTATTAGAAACAAAATACATACCATAAATCCCCATTAAAGTCTCAAAAAATACAAAATGAATTAGTATTTTGAGAAAGGAAGCACGAACTACAATTTAAGTATTTTAATTTGTACTTTACTATATTTCCTAATACTGTAAATAACACCCCAAATTGACAAATGTCAATGTAAATCCATCAAGGGGGAGAAGTTTGAGAGAATATTATGGCAATTGAAAAGGTGACAGTTAAAAATATACAGTTAACAATTTTACATTTTACAAGACTTAGTATAATCTGGGATGCCCTCTCATGGTCTGGTGCTACTTAAGTATTTTAGTAAGATAAAAATCTTCACCTGGGCTTTTTTCAGCACAATCATGGCACATTTTTCTGGTGTTTGTTTTTGTTTAAATACAACCATCAGTGGACTGCTTCTGGCTCAGGTTTCTGAAATAATCATTACATTAATATAAAGCTGAACATTAGTAACAAGTATTTCTAATATATAACAGACTGATTTATAGTACTAACCAGTCTTTTACATGCCCAGCTAGCTTATAGGTAGTACTCAAGTCTACTGTTCATAGGGGTCATTGGTTTCATTCCCTAGCTGGGCATACTTTTGTAGAGCTTTGTCAAGAAATAATTCATACCGCAATTATCCCTCTTACAACTGATTCTAAATCAGGCAAGGTGGTATGTTACTAGTAACTAATTAACAGGTAAAATCCAGAGATTTAGTTTTCATGAAACTGTGACTAGGTTACAATGACTAATCAATGTAAAATGACCTATTCAATATGTTGCTATGGCATTAAACCAATTTAAAATCAAAGCACTGGAGTGCTGGAGGAACGATGTCCAGAATATATATACCTTTTCACTAGTTAACTTTTCCATGGAGGTACATGCACATGTAAGTCAGTCAGTGAAATATTTATCACAAGAAACAAACATGTAAAATTACCCGATATTATTAAATTTTGTTGCAAAGTATAAATGGCAGAAATATAGATACCTATAGAAGGAAGAGCTGGCCGTCGTGTATATGACCTATATATGTGTTGAATGCGACGTTAAAAAAAAAACACAAAAAAAACAAACAAACAAACAATGCAAATAATATCTTTAACCAAGTCAAACAATGCAAATAATTAGGTGTGCAATGGTTAACCGATATACCCGTTAATATTGCAATACGAATTCTGACAGTTTTTAACCGGTTTCGTTTTTTCCTGAACAGGTTTTTGTAGCTATGTGCCATATTGGTTGTTTACATCAGAATCTGAATATTTGAATAAATGTTAAAATATGTTGAAAACTTGAGATTATCTAATTGTGCTTTAATATGATAAATATTTCGTTGAATGAGGGAATAATTCTCTATGAAAGTCCATTTCAAAATGAGTGTTAAATGAGCGTTTTTTAACATATAAACTATCTTAAACAAGTAATTGAAATATTTTGATAAGAGATTACTTGAAAATACGTGTAACGAATGCAATGCATGTGCATTGCTTCAATGAATGTTTTGCATGTTAACTAAAATCCGATACATATTGCAATATATATATATATATATACGGTTTTTACTGTATTGTTACACCGCTACAAATAATATCTTAAATGTATTATTTTATGTTTCGAATCAATTTTCGCAAGCTATACAGACATCAAATGTTTGTTTGTTTGTTGGGTTTAACGCCGTAGCAACACATTATATAGGTTATATCACGGCGGTCAGTCAACCCAATCACTCCTCCTGGAAAGGCTAAATCTCTGGATTTAGCTGTTAACCAACTACTAAGCGCATACTTTCGTCAGTGACTGACAACTGCCCAACATAATTAAAAATCATTGGTAGGAGGGAGAATGGCCGTAGAAATAATTTCATGACCAAGCCCCACGAAAGTATGCCCCGCCCGGGAATCGAAACTACGATCCATCGATCAGTAGACTTGCGTTCTACCAACTGAGCTAGCCGGGTGGCTCAGACATCAAATGATCATGTTAACTTTAAAAAGAGGTCAATATGCAACAGAATTGGATAAGAGTCAATGAAGTATAAGTTTACCCAGCAAAGTAGGAATGTTCATGTCTCGATCTCTTGATTTAAGTGAGAATTAGTTTTTGGGTAAAATAGCAAGTTGAGTATTTTTGGGGATTAGAAATTGTGGAAACTGAGTAAAAATAGAGACAAAACTTGTACTTTTGTACATACAGAATCAGGTGACAAACTCAATGTTTAAAATATACAATTACCTTATAAGGTAAGAGCAGACCATTGTGGAAATAAATCATCTAAATATGAAAATTTCATTGTTCAACCTCAACCAGGCATTGTTTCTATTCTATACAACCATGTTGGATCTCTACACGAATGTTCATAACCCTGAAATATCACATTATAATCATTAAATATAAGAAGTGATGTAACTATTACAAGGTATGAAAAAGGGAGGTAACTATCACAAGTCTATAATGTTGATCAATATTACTGGACATTGTGTGGTTTTCTGATTTTAATAAAACCTACAGTGCATGCAAATTGACCAGAATAATTCATAAAATCCCTTAACAACACAACATAAAACTAATTCAATGCATGCAAATGATTTACTTTTTGTCTTAGGTCAATTTTCACAAGATTTACTATATTCCCTGTTCATTATCAAGAGCCTATACACTGAACCAAAGTTCTAACCGATCACTTTTCAAATTTTGACTTATTCATAACGGGCCAATGGATCCTTATTAAATTTTGCAGAGGTGATTTTTGTGTCATTTTCTACCGATTTGTTGGAAAAAAATAATTTGATACAGTCTGATGCACTCAATCGGCACACATGGTGTGTTTTACACATTTTGACACGAAATGTTCGTGCAGAGAGTGGTGAGTATTAAATTTCACTTTGCATGAATCCTTGTTAACTTTATAAGTGAAAAAACATAAAACTTCCCTGTGTCCCGAAACAAGCTACTTTGAAGGCAAGGGAGTACAAGTCAAAACTCTGCTACAATAGACGACAACTTACTTGAATAAATATTCAGTTCTATTAATGGTTACAATAGCTACTGGAATGTTTAAGCTTTTACTATTCTCTTAAGTCTGAAATATATCAAATACATAAGTCATAAATAGCTTGGTGATTCTCTAGCTATCCAAATTTTCTCAAAACTGCCAATGTCACATGATTTAATTTGTTCAGTAATGAGTACATGTATTTAGAAATTAATGTTATTGGCAAGTAATTTCTTCAATTCGAACACCTCGACCTTTCATGAATGAATAATTTGGGAAGGATTTGTGGGGGGGTCTTCACTGGATTTTTGTGATTTTACTACCTACGCGAGGTGAAGCACTTAACGGTTACACAAAATAGTTCTTGTAGTATACACACAGATCTTTGTCTAAACATATTTATTTGTTTTAAATTGAACCAAATATTGTATATCGGTATCATTGAAATATATAAATTTCAAATTTACAGACTAAAAACCAAACTTCAGTCATCGCCTAAACAATCGTGTATTTGTTAACATACTTTCAAAATGGTGCCTAAATATGTCCGAGGTTATTCGTAGCGAATGGCCGAGGAGTTCCGAATGGTAATTTCTTGTGTACTCAACATTACTTTAGCAACAAAACTTAGTTCTATACTTTGGCCCAGTTATTTGCCTGAATATTTTTAAACAGCACTCACTTTTTTTACAAAATGACTAGTGCAGAAAAAAGTTCAGTATTAAATGCTAATAAGGTTAACTGAATGCCTTACAAACTGAAAAGGCATCAATAAATGGTGTAATCAAAGCGCTGATAGCACTGTGGGAACATGGATTAAATAGGGCAGAATTTATTGAAATACATATATCATCTAAAAAGCCTGATCAAGGCCAAGGTGATAACAAGAGCTCCGCTGGGCGGGGCATTATACGCCCGTGTGCAGTCCATGCTGTGTTCTATCTCATATAAAGTCCCTGTGACCTTGACCAATGACCCCGGGATCTCAGAATAGGTCCCATTCTTAACAGGAGGGCTATCCAAAGCAAAGATTTTGAGAACCTAGGTACAGCCATGGTTGATTTATCACCGACACTAAGTTTTCCCATACAAACTTCCAGTGACCTTGACCCTGGGGCCTCAGAACCAAAAGTTCTCGCCCTTGACCCAAAGAGTATTGAAACATAAAATTTGGTGATCTAGGTACAGTAGTTGATGAGTTATTGTCCAAACAAGGTTTTTCAATATGATGCCCCTGTGACCTTGACCTTTGACACAGGAGCCCCAAAACCAATAGGGCATAACCTTTACCCAAGGGCTACCCTCACATAAAATTTGGAGAACCTAGGTACATTGGTGGTTCAGTTATTGTCTGGACAAGTGTTTCATTGTTTGCCGTTTTGACTTTATAAACATATTGATAGAACATTTGAAGTCACAGCTTGGTAATTTGATATCTTCTGGTTTAAGATTTAAACTTAACCCTGTTTTCCCAAAACTGATAAGGTACATCCTTGACACATGGGCTACTCTCACATGAAATTTGGTGCACCTAGGTACAATCATTGTTGAGTAATTTCCCGGACAATGTTTTTTTAATATGATGCCCCTGTGACCTTGACCTTTGACCAAGGTGCCCCAAAACCTATAGGGCATAACCTTGACACGTGGGCTACTTTCACGCCAAATTTAGTGAACCTAGGTACATTGGTTGTTCAGTTATTGTCTGGACAAGGTTTTTCCATATGATGCTTCTGTGACCTTGACCTTTGGGTCTGGGGCCTCAAAACCTATTGGGAAAATCCTTGACACAAGGGCTACCTTCACATAAAATTTTGTGAACCTAGGTATAGTAGTTGATGAGTTATTGTCCAAACAAGGTTTTTCAATATGATGCCCCTGTGACCTTGACCTTTGACCCAGGAGCCCCAAAACCAATAGGGCATAACCTTTACCCAAGGGCTACCCTCACATAAAATTTGGAGAACCTAGGTACATTGGTGGTTCAGTTATTGTCTGGACAAGTGTTTCATTGTTTGCCGTTTTGACTTTATAAACATATTGATAGAACATTTGAAGTCACAGCTTGGTAATTTGATATCTTCTGGTTTAAGATTTAAACTTAACCCTGTTTTCCCAAAACTGATAAGGTACATCCTTGACACATGGGCTACTCTCACATGAAATTTGGTGAACCTAGGTACAATCATTGTTGAGTAATTACCCGGACAATGTTTTTCAATATGATGCCCCTGTGACCTTGACCTTTGACCAAGGTGCCCCAAAACCAATAGGGCATAACCTTGACACTTGGGCTACTTTCACGCCAAATTTAGTGAACCTAGGTACATTGGTTGTTCAGTTATTGTCAGGACAAGGTTTTTCCATATGATGCCTCTGTGACCTTGACCTTTGGGTCTGGGGCCCCAAAACCTATTGGGAACATCCTTGACAAAAGGGCTACCTTCACAAAAAAATTTGTGAACCTAGGTACAGTAGTTGATGAGTTATTGTCAAAACAAGGTTTTTCAATATGATGCCCCTGTGACCTTGACCTTTGACCCAGGAGCCCCAAAACCAATAGGGCATAACCTTTACCCAAGGGCTACCCTCACATAAAATTTGGAGAACCTAGGTACATTGGTGGTTCAGTTATTGTCTGGACTAGTGTTTCATTGTTAGCCGTTTTGACTTTTAGACATATTTATAGAACATTTGAAGTCACAGCTTGGTAATTTGATATCTTCTGGTTTAAGATTTAAACTTACCCCTGTTTTCCCAAAACTGATAAGGTACATCCTTGACACATGGGCTACTCTCACATGAAATTTGGTGAACCTAGGAACAGTCATTGTTGAGTTATTACCCGGACAATGTTTTTCAATATGATGCCACTGTGACCTTGAACTTTGACCTAGGGGCCCCAAAATCAATAGGGCATATTCTTGACACATGGGGTACTCATACATAAAATTTGGTGAACCTAGGTACATTGGTTGTTCAGTTATTGTCTGGACAAAGTTTTTCCATATAATGCCCCTGTGACCTTGACCTTTGAACCTGGGGCCCCATAAACCTATAGGGCATATCTTTGACACATGGGCTACTCTTACATAAAATTTGGTGAACCTAGGTACAGGCGTTGTTGAGTTATGGTCAGGACAAGGTTTTTCAATTTGATGTCCCAGTGACCTTGACCTTTGACCCAGGGGCCCTAAAACTGATTGGGAACATCCTTGACACATGGGCTTGACACATGGGCTTCTCTCACATAAAATTTGGTGAACCTAGGTAGATTGGTTGTTAAGTTATTGTCAGGACAAGTTTTTTCCCCATATGATGCCACTGTGACCTTGACCTTTCATGCAGGGGCCCCAAAACCAATAGGGAACATCTTTGACACATGGGCTACTCTTACATTAAATTTGGTGAACTTAGGTACATTGGTGGTTCAGTTATTGTCCGGACAAGTTTTACCTATTTTAAGTCCCAGTGACCTTGACCTTAAACCCTGGGGTCTCAAAATCAATAGGGAACCTCCTTTACCCAAGGGCTATCCACACATAAAATTTTAGGAACCTAGGTATATCCTTTCTTGAGTTATCATCCGGACAAGCAATTGTCCACGGACGGACAGACGGACGGAGGGACGAACGGACAGACAGACGGACGGACAGATGGACAACATCATAACATAATACGACCGTTTTTTCAAAACGGGCGTATAAAAATGAAATTAATTTAATTAACAATGATATTTTCATGTATTGTATGTGTGTTGACAACAAGACCGCTTGATACTATCAGATATTGTTATCAAGGGGACTATTTATTCACATGTTAGGTTAACCTAACTACAAACCATTATACTGAATCTGACTGCGCATGTCCATCAAATGGCTACTTCCATGACATTTTATGATGCATTTCAAAATATGTAGCTTACCAAGACCTGAATTGCTAACGCAATCCATGTCAAAAACCATATCTTTATTCATTTATTTATTTATTGGATTTAACGCCGTATTAACACATTTTAGGTCATTTCACAGCGTCCAGCGCACCTAACCTAGCTTTCCTGGACCTTTGTCTATAACCAGTACTCACCAACCCTTCCACATGGCCAGAAACTTCTCCATATTATCTAATCAATGGAGGAAAATTGACATTATAGTCTAATTTTCATGGAAGGGTATAACCTCCCCGGGTGGGATTCGAACCCGTACCCCCCTCAGGACACAAGATACCAATTGCGCTATCGACCTGGGTTAAAAACCATATCAACAAAGGAACAAGTAGACTATACTTACTGGTGATTTAGGATATTGTAACAACTGAGGATTATCACAACCACAAACATTTCCAAATCCTTCATCATTATCACAGAATATTTGATGTCTTCTACTAGCAGCATCATCTAACCTGTTCTTACAATATGACTCTGAAACAGTTTACAAGTTAACAACTTAAAATTCTGTCTATTCAAAAGATGAAAATAGCCACCCGGCTAGCTCAGTTTGTAGCAGTTGGTAACAGCAATCAGTCCACCTACTCACTGTCCCTGGAAAGCTAAATCTCTGGCGCATACCTCTGTCAGCGACCGACTACTGCCCTACATGATTTAGAATCAGTGATAGGAGGGAGATGGCCATAGAAAATTATTAAGATCACTAGTTTTAGATTCAAAAGCCTCCCGACTAGCTCAGTTGGTAGCACACAAGTCTACTGATCGAGGGGTCATGGGTTCGATTTCCGGCCAGGGCATACTTTCGTGGAGCTTGGTCATAAAATTATTTCTACGGTCATTCTCCCTCCTACCAATGATTTTTAATTATGTAGGGCAGTTGCCAGTCACTGAGGAAAGTATGTGCTTAGTAGTTGGTTAACAGCTTAATCCAGAGATTAACCATTTCCAGGAAGAGTGAGTAGGTTGACTGACCACCATAATATGACCTATACAATGTGTTGCTACGGTGTAAAACCAAACAAACAAAACAACATGTGGTATAATTTAAGCCTTTTGGCAAAATCACCACTCTAAAAGTCTAAAAAGACTATATATGAAGAGTATGGCAGCAGCATCGTGTTAGTCATTGAATCATGAGAAAATTTGGGTCATTAGAATTGTTTGATGCAAACAAGTAAATCTGTGAGCTAATGCTCACTAGTGATACCCCCGCCAAAATCTAAAAATATGTGACAAACAGGAAGTAGATGAGCAAGGAGCATGAAATCGCTTTACACCACATGGGACTATGGGATGAAGCAATATGCAAAGTTTTAGGCTGCTGCATGATATAGTTGCTGAGAAAACTGCGACGGAAATTTCGTAACGGACGGACGCACGCACGAACACACGCACGCACAAGGGTAAAACAGTATACCCCCCTCTTCTTCGAAGCGGGGGTATAACAAGAGCTGTCAGAGGAGACAGCATGCTCGACTTAGTTAGTGTTTGTCACAGGAGTAAAAAATATGTATAAGGAGTTATAAACCTAGTCACATGAGATGTGGTTGATAATAAGAAACATATATTTAAAGTTTGAAGTCAATACCTTAAGAAATAAAACAGTTGCAGTAAAAACAAACATTTTTTAAAGAAAACTCTAAGTTCAAGGGGAGATAATTCTGAAAAAATATATTTGGAGTTATACACCTTGTCACATGAGATGTGGTTGATAATAAGGAATGTACATTTAAAGTTTGAAGTCAATACCTATAGAAATAAAACAGTTGCAGTAAAAACAAACACTTTTTAAAGAAAACTCTAAGTTCAAGGGGAGATAATTCTGAAAAAATATATTTGGAGTTATACACCTTGTCACATGAGATGTGGTTGATAATAAGGAATGTACATTTAAAGTTTAAAGTCAATACCTAAAGGAATAAAACAGTTGCAGTAAAAACAAACATTTTTGAAAGAAAACTCTAAGTTCAAGGGGAGATAATTCTGAAAAAAATATATTTAGAGTTATGAACCTTGTCACATGAGATGTGGTTCATAATAAGAAGCATATATTTAAAGTTTGAAGTTAATATCTTAAGAAATAACAAAGATATAGGAGAAAGTATTTTACTGCACAAAAACTTTAATCTGTAAACAAAAACTTTAATCAGTTCAAGGGGAGATAATTCTGAAAGAAATGTTTTTGGAGTTATATACCTTGTCACATGAGATGTGGTTGATAGTAAGGAACATATATTTAAAGTTTGAAGTTAATATCTTAAGAAATAACAAAGATATAGAAGAAAGTATTTTACTGCACAAAAACTTTAATCAGAAAGGTGGACGCGGACGCGGACGCCGACGCTGGGGCGAGTAGGAGAGCTCTACATTACTACGTAAAGTCGAGCTAAAAATAGAAATAGTTGTAGATAGTAATAGATAATTGTTCATAGATACCATATATAAATGTTTATTATGGAAATGAACTATTAAGTAATTAGGTACACAGGAACCCCTCTATTAAGACCACTGACCATTCTTTTTAAAACCAGTCTTTTTAGCGAGGTGGTCCTTGAATCGGGGTGGTCTATAAGCGAGGTTCCAGTGTATTTTCAGTATTATAACAATAATAACTTTAATTAATGAGGCAACTCAGTTGGGCAAGTCCAGTCTTCCCTGAGAGCCTCCACAATATTTACAATGATGATGACAGTATGATATAATAATGAAATTGAAAGAAATGAGCAATAATGAAATTGAAAGAGATGAGCAAATAATTATATAACATATTCAAACAGGTACATATGCAAGAAAACAAGTAAGGACAAAAAAGACTAAGAACAAAGTATTAAGTAATGACAAGAATAACATTATACATACGTGAAATGCTGATGTTTATAATGCTCTAGCAAAACCATAGTTACACTCTTATAAACTGAAAAATTGACAAATAAAATGACATAAATTTAGAAATTTACCATAAACACATAAATGAGAGGGCCATAATAGCCCTTTCTCGCTCACCCAAATACCATTGATATATACATAAATCAGAAAAATATAAGAATCAAGGAATGAAATCTTTTTTGCAACAAAGTAAAAGCCTCATTGTATGATAGTAAAATTATCCCTCAAAAGTGTAAACTAAGTTCTACCATATCTGGGCAATGTGACCTTATGATCGACCCCAGTTAAGCTTAAAACTTTTTCACAAAATTTCAGGGTATTCCGATAGGAAATATGGCTTTTTGTGATAAGATTTTTCCATATTTGAGCATTGTGACCTAGTTTTTGACCTCAGGTGACCCATATTTGAACTAGACCTAGCAATAATCACATCAACCATACAGATTTTTTAGATTGATTTTAACTCGCATTTAACATATATTTAGGTTATATATATGACGACCATGTCTTCCTACTATAGGTTTCCTGGACACATTTCTATCACCAGTACTAACTTACCCTACCTTGAGGCCGACAACTTGTGTATAGGGTATGACCTACCGCGATCGGGCTCGAACCCAAGATCTCAGAAGTCAGACATAATAACTACTCTGCAGTTCAACCATAAAGATAACTTTCAAGGATATTCAAGATGTAAATGAAGGCTCTAGAGTGTCAACAAGATATTTCCATTTTAGGGCATAGTGACCTAGATTTTTACCCTAGAATACATGTACATAAATTGGACAGGGATTTTATGAAATCAAAAGGTTTTTCCATGAAAGGAATTGTGACCTAGTTTTTAACCTCCATATGACCTATATTTCAACTTGACCTAGAAATCATCATATCACTTTTTGACAAATTTCTAGGATTATCTGATTGTAAATGTAGCCCCTAGAGTGTTAACTATGTTTAAACATATTAGAGCATTTTGACCTAGTTTTGGACCCAAGGGAACCCATGTTAAGCATATCCGAGATATGATTGGGGCCAACATCCATACCAAGTTTCAAGACAATTAAGGCAGAAGTGTGGTTGCTAGAGCGTTAAGGAAACTGTGTGAACAGACGACAGACATAGAGTGATCATAATAGCTCACCCTGAGCTTATAGCCCAGGAGAGCTTTAAATCATAATAAATACAAGGGTGTGGAATTTCAATGCCTGACTTGTCTAAGTCATATTTGAGTAGTTGACAAGAAACACAAACTATCTTAATTGTCAGTAGGAAAATATTTTTTAAATCTTTAGACAAGCCAAATTTTGCAGTGGACTAGTAGATAAACAGATTTTAAACATAAATTTGAAATTTCACACCCCTGTACAATACAATACAAAACAATACAAATAATTCCTACCAAAGTATCTTATATCACA
The DNA here is from genome assembly GCA_025267735.1 of Mactra quadrangularis. Taxonomy (NCBI): domain Eukaryota; kingdom Metazoa; phylum Mollusca; class Bivalvia; order Venerida; family Mactridae; genus Mactra; species Mactra quadrangularis. Next base: position 23,882,807 of record CM046299.1, read on the forward strand.
GTATCTCATAACCTTAGAGAGGAAACTATAATAAAAAAGCAAAAAACAAACAAAAAGTCAGTTAGAATAGATTATTTCAAAATAATGCCAAAAACCCTCCCCCCAGCCACGCAATATGACCAATAACCCTACATAAATCTTCAGTGGTCTCGAGGATCAATGCAGTATGACCGGAAATATCCAGGCCAGTTATATTTAAGTTTCCTTTGAGTTGTATGCCGGAGTTATCGCTATAACTCAATCCCTCCTTCCAACTGTGTCAGCATTTTTTTTAATTCAATTAAGTTTAGGGGGTGCAGTTTGTAATGTTTGAAATGCAGAGAAGTAGGGACTATCAGACTGAGGGACAAACAGACATACTTACAAAAAGTAATCATAAATATAAAGCTAAACAAGAAAGATAATGTGGGAGCCACATTAAAGCCGGATTTTTCTGCATATGGGAACATTGAGAACAAGTTTACGTTGTTACAAAAGAAAGTCATTTGATATATTGCTTATTAGAAGGAATACAAAGGGCAATAATAAATCTTAAAGGAATAAAGAGTTTCATTAACTATATATATATGTTCTATTGTATCTTTTCTGAGTATTTTGTTGGTATTTGACTAAGATGGCATAAGACATGAAAACTATGGATGCAATAATGCAAAGCTAATGATATGAAATTGGCGAGTGAATTTTGTTAAAAAAATACCTTGTATGGCAAATGGTGAAATTGTTGAAACAAAATGGCGGGAAAATATGACTGGAAAATGTCAGAATACTTGCTATTGGAGAGATCCAACATACTGAAAACTTTAACATAAGAAATACAAAGGGAAATAATCCATATTTAAGCCAAGTAGAGTTGCCGTTACTGTCTAATTCTTTCAACAGATGGAATGTAACCATTGTATGAAATTTCATAAACATCTAACCATAAATGGCAGAGATATCCAACAATTGAAAACTTTAACACAAAAATAACAAAGGGAAATAATCCATTATTAAGCCAGGTAGAGTTGCGGTTACTGTCTAATTTTCTTCAACAGATGATATGTAATCATTGTATGAAACTTCGTAAACATCAAACCATAAATAACAGAGATATCCAACAATTTGAAAGCTTTAACACAAAAAACAAAGGGAAATAATCCATTATTAAGCCAGGTGGAGTTGCTGTTACTGTCTAATTCTTTGCAACAGATGGTATGTAATCATTGTATGAAATTTCATAAACATCTAACCATAAATGGCAGAGATATCCAACAATTTGAAAAATTTAACGCAAAAAACAAAGGGAAATAATCAATTATTAAGTCAGGTAGAGTTGCCATTACTGTCTAATTCTATTCAACAGATGGTATGTAATCATTGTATGAAATTTTGTAAACATCTAACCAGAAATGGCAGAGATATCAAACAATTTGAAATTGAATGCAAAAATTACAAAGGGAAATAATCCATAATTAAGCCAGGTAGAGTTGTGGTTACTGTCTTATTCTTTGCAACAGATGGTATGTAATCATTGTATGAAATTTCATAAACATTTAACCATAAATGGCAGAGATATCCAACAATTTGAAAACTTTAACGCAAAAAAATAAAGGGAAATAATCCATTTTTAAGCCAGGTAGAGTTGTTGTTACTGTCTAATTCTTTTCAACAGATCATATGAAATCATTGTATGAAATTTCATAAACATCTAACCATAAATGACAGAGATATATGCTAAATTAAAAACTTTAACACAATTGTTAATAACACCAGACACCATAAATAACAAAGGGCAATAATCCATAATTAAGCAAGGTAGAGTTGTGGTTACTGTCTAATTATGTTCATCACATGGTATGTTATCATTGTATAAAGTTTCGTAGAGATCTGACTTTAAATGGCAGAAATACATGGTACATTAAAAACTTTAACGCAATTGTTAACGACACGGACGCCCACCCGCCCGCCCTCCCGCCCGCCCGTGTTCGCCAAACTATTAGCCGAATTTTTTCGTTGAAAAATCCGGCTAAAAATGGGCATGAAGATCATGACAAGTGGAAAGTTGGTACAGTAAATTCTTTCAGAGGAGCATTAGGTCTATTGAGCCTATATCATTATTTCTCATACAAAATATTTACACTAATGTGCCATAAACTAGAACAATCAAACCAGTAGTATTAGCAACCCTGATAAGAGATTATTGATTATCGATTTTATGGAGAATAAAGTAGTATGCTACAAATAGTATTGGGCAAGAAAGGTAAAAAAATTTTCCAGCATTTTACAAGACAGAAATACAATGTGTACATAAAATTAAACCAATTTAAAATCAAATTAAACTCAGTTAAATGTAAACTGATTTCTGTGCTTTGAAGTCTATTAGTCCAATCCTAAAGTAATTAATTCAACCATCTAATGAATTCAAATGAGCATAATCTTATATTGCTGTTGTAATGATGAATGCGTTTGTTAAAATTATTGTCGTAATACATACATGAGTTATGGAAAGCGTGTATTATGATCAAGTAAAGCTGCTTATGCCGTATGATATGTTTTATTCAAGATATTTTAATAACAATTAGGGCCGCCACCTGTACGAAAACAATGCATTCAGTCAGTGAAATTATTCATGTTTTGATAGTTGAGAAAAAACGAACAATACCCCAATATGATACACACTTAGATATAACAGACATTTTTCATTTAACCATATGAAACTGTTTACACAATTTATTTAAATGGTGTTACTGACTACAAAATTTTATCCGATACTTGACAAACAATTGATGTCTTAATAATCTTTATTATTTAAATCACTAAATATTGGTCACTTTAATATTTATGGAAATTTATAATTCTCTGCGTTAAGACTAAATCATAATCGATAATTCAAATCTGCGGTGTTACTGTATGTACCAGTGACAATAGAATAAAATTTATCAACAAGTAAATCTGTGAGCTAATGCTCATTAGTGATACCCCCGCAGTGAGAAATATGACTATCATAATGTAACTTTCATTTAACGAAACCTAAAAATATGCTACAAACTTTCATTTAACGAAATCTAAAAATATGCGGCAAACAGGAAGTAGATGAGCAAGGAGCATGAAATCGCTTTACACCACATGGGACTATGGGATGAAGCAATATGCAAAGTATTAGGCTGCTGCATGTTATAGTTGCTGAGAAAACTGCGACGGAAATTTTGTAACGGACGCACACACAAGGGTAAAACAGTTTACACCCCTCTTCTTCGAAGCGGGGGTATAATAAATGGTGTACATTTTTTTTATATCATTTTAAAACCATTGTAACATGATAAAGCCATGATTTTGTAAAATATCTTTGTCACAAATATAAGTAATACGTTGGCAAACACTTCCTAATGTCAGAATACTATTTCATTAGTGAACTGCATGGAAAATTAAAATATCATTGCATTCAGATCTTATTTTTTCTACAGTTATTTTAGAATACACATATAACATGTTATTACATCATATTTTAAAATCTTGGGCTGAATCAAACCCTTTTATAACTCTATTATTTTTAAATTGAGTAACACTAGTATTTTGTTCAGCCCTTGAAGTCATATAACCCGGGTCGATATCGCAGTTGGTAGCGCGCCGGGATTTGGATACTCGTGCCCAAGGGGGTGCGGGTTCAAACCCCACCCGGGGAGGTTATACCCTTCCATGAAAATTTGACAATAAAGTCGATTTTCCACCATTGATTAGATCATATGGAGAAGTTTCCTACCTTGTGGAAGGGTAGGTGAGTACTGGTTATAGACAATGGTCCAGGAAAGCTAGGTTAGGTGCCCTGGACGCCGTGAAATGACCTTAATTGTGTTGATACGGCGTTAACTCCAATAAATAAAATAAATTGAAGTCATATACATACGAATCATCAGTCCTAATACTTAATACTGGTTATCAACCTTTATCTATAGTACACCAAGTCATGAGCACATGTAAATATCACATTCACATAAAGAATTATTGCTATACCTAAAATTAAAGAATAACACTCTATACCCTCTCCTTCCTGTATCAAAGAACAAATAAAGCTACAATACTTCATTACTGGTAAAAAAACAATAATCATTGTTCTGGTATATCTTTGTGTACTTCAATACAAGTACTGTATATATGTAGAAGTACCTTAGCTAGATTCCCATACTATACCCGACTACTGTCCATTGTACAAGTACATAAGGTTTACTTCAATCCAACAATCTTAAACAATATAACCACCCTGAACCATGGTTAATACATGACTAAGTCTGTTTGGACAAGTTATCCTTTTTTTGTATTCTATAATCTAGATTTCCAGATTTGTTATTTTTCTTTTTTCCTATCATACTTTTATTTCCTTTTATGTTCATTTTTCTTTTTTTCTATCATATTTATATTTCCTTTTATGTTCATTTTTCTTTTTTTCTATCATATTTATATTTCCTTTTATGTTCATTTTTCTTTTTTTCTATCATATCTTTTTCTGTCACATTTTTCTTTCTTTTTATTTCCTTTTTCTTTTTTTTCTTTTTCTTTTTTATTATCATACTTTTATTCTTGTATGAGCATTTTCTTTTTTTTCTTCTTCAATGTGACTTTAGCCATAGTAGATCACTACCTAGCATCATTAGTAACAACTACATATATTTTGAAATATTTTGTTATTTTAGTCATTTATATCGAAAATAAAATCATTTAACAATGTATGACATCATTTGTTTGATACATGAAGTGAAGGTAAGACTATCGTTCTATTAATATGTAGCATTATATGTGAACAATGATTTTACACTGCCACACTTGGCATACTCTCATTCTAAAGGTTGAATTAGGTACTTAGGTGCTCAGACTGTATGACATTGAAGAAAAGACTGAATTTTGATTTTATTTATTTAACAACTCTTAAGTATGACCTTATCAATAAAACCTCACAGTATTAATTAATACACTTATACATGTGTAGCATTAATAATATTAAGGAATTACTTAATTTGCGTTAATAAAACATTACAGTAATGATTTTTATATACTGGGTTAAGCACTGTGTCAATACAATAAAAGTTATTTTACTGCGGACAGCGCACCTAACCTAGCTTTCCTGGACCCTCGTCTATAACCAGTACTCACCAACCCTTCCATAAGACCGGCAACTTCTCCATAATTATACCTTATTATTAAATGGAGGAAAATTGACATTTTCAACATGTTTTCATGGAAGGGTATATTAACCTCCCGGAGATCAACTCAAACCTTTACCCAATCTCCGTAAACAGAGATCCTGTTCTACTCGCGTTGTCATACTGGATCTCTACTTAGTCAATGCAAGGTCACTTCGAAATGAACTTTGAGTCGACCAATCAATGCGTAGCTTTCATCTAGACGAAAACACTATTAATCACATTTTGATTTCGTAATTTCTTTTTTTAGACCTAGGTTTGCCAGCAAATTTAACAGCGCTATTATTCACAGTCTGCGATTGGGTGGCTCATTTCAAATTGCGTGACGTAGACGATGTTAACAAGTTACGTATCATAACAATTTCGTCATGAATATTATGATGAGAAAAGGTCACCTGAACGTGACCTTCGTTTGGAAAAGGCCAGATCTAAATTAGCGAGTATGTGAGCGGTAAAATTTTAGATCGGGTTTTAATCAGATTGACCTCTACCACACAGATATTTTTTCTTTCAATGCAGTCAAATTACTGGTACAAAAGATACAATATAAAGGTTTGAACATTATTTGACAAATAAATGTTACAATGGTTTTCACAACTAAATGTCTTGTCATTCAATTTTTTGATACAGTAGAACCTGAGAATATTACACAGTCCCAGGACTGTCCAGTCTTCGCTAATGTTCTGTTTTCTCAATGTGACATACAATTATAGTAAGGGATTTTTTGTGATCAAGTTTTGTGCCGTTTTCTCTCAACTTTCCCCTTTTACAACATGCAAAATTTCTACAGTATCATACAATGATTCTACTATAAAAAGGGTAGCCGTGTTACTCGGTACTGAATTTAATAAATTTGGACGACAAATACTTTATAAAAATATAGTCATTTATTTAATTTACTGTACGCTGTACTTAATAATCTTAATTAACTGTAATGGTTTCATAAATTTGTAATATAAATGTATTGTTAAATTTTATTTTACAGTCAGTGGCACATACATTAACCCTGTGTATTTAAATACTTACTACTAAACTTCTGTATTCAATTTATGAATTTATTAGATGTTTTCACTATGTAAATATTGTAAACAACTTGTATATGTTTTATCAGAGGTCCACATGGAAGATTGGATTCATTAAAATGTGTAGCCATTCTTAAATAAAGTCATTATTATTAAAATAGTTATCCATATTTATTCAAATCAGCAGATTTTATCATTTGTTATTAATATTACTTGGACTTTAATATGAATGATATGAAAAACAACTAGCTTTTCACACGTCTATGTTGACATATCAAGCCAGATACACCTAATTAAAATCTTAAATAGACATTAATGTGTAATGCAAAATTTACAATTAATACAAACTTACCAAATCATGCAATAGAATACAGAATTCAAATATTTTTATTTTCTTCTTACATACAAGCTATTATCATGAAAATGAGTGTACAAAAAACAATAGGATTTAATCAGTATGCCTCTTTCTCATTACTTCGTGCCTTATCATTCTATTCGTGCCTTAGTAAAAACAGTATATCAACACGCGCGTACATCGCGCGTGTCCGAATTCTATGCAAGTTTGTAGCGTTCGACCTGCTCAATCAGTTTACAGAAAAATATTCAGAACTAACATGTATTATTGCTTGAAGAACAAAATCAATATGTTCTCATCACGATTTCGCCCAAAATTGATAAAAAATAACCATATTTCGCTAATTTGATGCAAAATCTAGCCTGACCTACTTGTATTAAATTTTCTTTACACATGGCGGCCATTGTTTTTGTGTGTGCAGGTACGACGCGTTTCATTGGTTGACCTGTTTTGCCTAGCTAAGGGGTTCAGTGAGTGGTATTGATTTGCACTCACTATTCAATTAGCGCTTTAAGTTGGCGTTAATTAGGTCTAATTTAACTTATTAAAATCGGTTGCAACGGATAATCCAAACATTTTGTGGTTTTATAAAAAGTCCATTAAATTCCTTGTTTATTGTTGACTGTTTTTGGACCTCTCAATATATTTCAGTTCTAGAATTTACGTTATAAAAATAGTTATACATAATTACAAATATACATGTGATTGTCTACATTCTATTTAAAGTGAAAAAAAACGATATTAAACTTTTTTAGTTATAAGTTTTAAACATTAAAATCTGCTCTAAACACCGTTGAAACAAAGTTATTTCTAGATATACAATAGCTTCAACACTAACATTTCAAGAGTAAGAAAAATAATACATCCCCCCTTTGGAGCCCCAATATGTATAGACCAAAGTCAAGGACACGAATCCATTGAGAAACAAACAGCTGATTGACATGGACTATACGCAGCATTGAAAAAAGGTGAAAAGGTTAGTTTAAGTGATATTTATTCAAGTTTTTTTGCTCAAATTGTTGATTTAGATGTTGGTACACAATATATTTATATTTGTGACCCGATTTCCTAATCCATCTACCGCGCATGCGCAAAAAAAGGTTAAGGGGCACAAATTAACGAAAAGAGAGCATACTTCGAAATTTTTAGCAATAAGGCGTAACAAACTTACGTTGAACCACCTGTACACAGAAAAAACCCACAAATTTGAGTTCCTAATTGGATCTAGTGGTCTGTCAGTTAAGTTTAAGTTTTAAGACTAAAAGAAATTACTTTTATAAGATATAATTATGTTTACTTGGCATACATTCTAATGCAGGGTTTTAAATATTAAACTAAATAACTCATGTAATGATGTTATGTTACTCAATAACAGAAATATTTTTATTGAAATATGAATAATTGAAATTCTGATCACTTTTTAGAACCATATTTAATTCATATTAATTTTTGCATAAAAATGGCATTTTTATACTTTTATAACTTTCTTTTCCTACAAATAGGAGAAACCAAAATAAACAGAAGGCAACAGACACATATTGGTTAGCTGCCCATGCCTCACTCATCAGGATATTTTTGTAATCACTGATATTTAAAATTCACCAATAGTTTGATTACAGAGAATATGTACAAACATAATCATTGTAAAGTACACTAGAAAAGTCTTTCATAGACCCAATACTTGGCACAGTTCTCCAGATAATGTTTGTCTGGCATTTATTTAGGATTGGATGTTGTTTTATTTTTCCATACTGGTTTGAGACCTTTTAAATTGGGAAACCAGGGCTCGACATTAACCATTGTCCGACTGTCCGGGACAAGTGAAACCAAGGTCCGGACAAGTACTTTATAAAGCCAGTTGTCCGACGGGACAAGTAGTTTGGGATATTGAAAAGCATGTCTTAACCCATTCTGTATGAATGTCTTATATAAGCGTAACTATTTTGCTGCTCTCTATTACGAGTGCCGCTAATATGCGTCCCCTAATCTTCAATCGATACGCCGACAGACTTGTATTAAACCTCTGATCGCCGCGTGACGCATATATCCGTCATGTGTATACAAACGATCTTTACATCGATAAGCGTAACGATAAGCACAGCGGGTGAAGATAAGATGACTTGGTGTTAGATTGAGCAAGTTATTAAATCAAGGTCACTGCCTGGAAATTAATTCGGGCTATTTCAAAAGTTAATTTATTCTGCACAAATATTATTTTAATTTCAAAATGTTTTTATTTTAATTTGTAACACTTTTCCATTCAAGTGCAATTGTTGGTAAATCAAAATTGACAAATTGTAGCGTCTCTTTTATTGAATGTTTTGTTGATAATTGTCGTCATTATTATTTGAATTATCAATATTTGTAACACCTTTTATCTGTTACAAAACGACTTTTTCGTGAAAATAACTTAGTGCTGCCAAGTTTATAAATCTGGTTCAATTTCACAACACTTTTAAATAAACTGTTACAAACAATATTTATTATGATAAGTCATTGATGCGGCAATTACATGTGAAGAATGCATATAAATCGCGACTTGAAAAAAACACCGTTAAATTTCATTTAAAAAATGTCTAATTAATAATAGGCACAAACATGTTCTAATGAAACTTATGACAAAGAAAAATTACGGTACGATAAACTTTATGTCCGAAGATTATTTATTGTTTATTAATTTATGTACGCTGTCATAATATCAATTCGAGGAGAGATTAATGGGACATGTCAACACGGAAAGTTGTTGATACGTACCCTTCTTTAAATTAATTGCGCCGACGAATAAATTTTCTATCATACTTGTGGTCCCAAACTTTATCTTGTATTGCGGTGCGTGTTTGAAGTATTCAATATGGCACGTGGCAAATACGTCATATGGAGCGGTGCTTTTCTGATCAAAAGAAAATTGCCGCCGCTTATCTTTGTTAGTAGTTAGACGGGGAATCAATTGGAGAGGGGTGTATTAATTATCATGTTAGGAAGCAACAAGTTGAAATTTAATTAAAATTAGTTAAGTTTGTGATACTGTTCTATTTATAGATATTGTGACGTCGTTTCTAAGTAACGTCGTTAACGTCATTATTATATTTACTATATGTCAAAATGGTTGATTAAATTTATACTGATGAATATTTGGTTGTAATTCATAGACATAACATTGGCGACGAGGAGAAAAACATTTATTTAGAGTGAGATAATTGAGATCTAAACAGTGATAGAAAAATAGAGAGAATTATGGCGGAAAACCGCTCTTTAAAGATAAATCCTTTCATCGTGGGGGAAGACCACATGACAACGGCGGAACGTTGGGATGAGTGGATTGAGGAGCTGGAACTAGAGCTAAGATTCTTGAAAATTACTGATCCATCTGAGAAGAAAGATGCGCTGATGCTTTATGGAGGTAAGGACGTTCGAAGATTAAATAAGAGTTTACAAGATCCGTTTAGAGGAGACGAGTACAAGAAATTAAAAGTAAAATTGACAGAATATTTTTCGCCGAAGAAGAATATTTATTACAATCGTAATATCTTTTTGAATATGAGACCACAACCGGAGGAAACAACAATTTCTTATGCTGCCAGGTTGAGAGAGAAAACAAAAGGATGTGAATTTCACAATGATGATGAGAGAATACTCGAACATTTGATTCAAACATCGGACAATGAGGAATTAATTCGGAAAGTCATTTATAAGAAATTAGATTTGCAACAAACCTTAGAGTCTATGCAACTGATGGAAGACACCTCAATGCAAGTAAAGGCAATGAGTCATGGTAGCGAGATAGCCAGAATTAAGAGGAAAGACGACAATGCTAGAAGACAAAGATACAATGACAGTAACCATGCATATGAAAGATGTAAATATTGTGACAGGAAGCACCCAAAACAGAAGGAACTGTGTCCAGCTTGGGGAAAGACATGTGCTAAATGTGACAAACAGAATCATTTTGCGGTTGTTTGCATATCAGACAGACCAGATAGAAGACAAAATAGAGGGCAGTTTCGAACTTCAACACAAAATATCAGAAGAACAGGAGATGAATCAGCAGATGAATCTGAAGATGAATTTCACGGAACGAATTTCATTGAACATTCACTTAAGCATATAAGAATTGGCAAGATTAAAATCAAAAAGATAAGTGACTATCAGAAAACGGTACCTGTTGCTGTAAATGATGTTATAGTTCACATGGAACCAGACAGTGGTGCAGACGCAAATGTGATGGATGAGCATCAATATTACACACTGAAGCGCAGAATTGAAGGTAACATTGACTTAAAGAGGAGCAACACGAAATTAAGCACTCTTCAACACAGTTTACCAGTTTCAGGAGAGTTTAAAGCCATCCTTAGAAATGCGACAAGAGGCATAGAGAGTTCTATCATTGTAGTGAAAGGAAAGATTAATTCACCACCACTTATAGGTAGGAAAACTCTTATTGAATTAGGGATGCTTGAAATCAGACCTGATGGTTCATTGAAAGACGAAAATGAGCATGGAATTAACAGGCATTTTGCAGTGAAGGTAGTGAAAGAAACACCTATACATACCGATATAGAGAAGATTGTGAAGAAATTTGATAATGTGTTTCAAGGTATTGGGAAAATATCTGACAAAAAGAAAAATGAAGATTTCCATGTAAAATTTTCAATGAAACCGGGAGCTGTTCCAATTGCACAGAAACCTCGACCAGTTCCATATTATCTACAAGAACCATTACGAAAGTGGTTAGATCAATGTATCAAGGAAGATATATACGAAGAAGTCCAGCCAGGAGAACCAGTTACTTGGTGTTCACCATTAGTGGTTCAGCCGAAACCAAGATACTCAGGTGTTGAAAAGGAGAATCTTAAACCACACATGATAAGAGCTAGTGTTGATTTGAGACTTCCAAACAAGTACATGGAGAGAAACAGAATTTTACAAGCACCAGTTGTTGAGGATTTTACGTGTAAGTTTCACGCCTGCAAGTATTTTTCAAAGATGGATTTACGACAAGGTTATCACCAGCTGATTCTACATCCTGATTCGAGGTCTATTGCAACTTTCAGCACACCATGGGGAAACATGAGACCGAAAAGACTGATATTCGGAGCAAAGGCATCCCAAGATCTTTTTGATGAAGCAATGTTCAGGATATTTGGGGACATTCCATTTTGTCTTAACCAACGAGATGATATACTGATAGGAGGTACTACTCTGGAAGAGCATAACAAGACATTAGAAACAGTTTTACAGAGAGCGAATGATTTTGGAATAACGTTGAACAAGGAGAAATGCCAATTCGGAGTACGAGAATTAGAATTTTATGGATATAGATTTACAGATGAAGGACTGAAACCAACAGCGGAGAAAGTGAAAGCTGTGAAGGAATGTAAGGCTCCAGAATCAAGAGAAGAAGTTCGCAGTTTCTTAGGTATGATTGGATATCTTTCAAAATTCATTCCAAGATATGCAGTTCTGACAGCACCATTGAGAAGACTTACAGGAAAAGATGTACCATTTTCATGGGGACCGGATGAGCAAGCAGCATTTCAGAAACTGAAAGATAGCATCACTAATGAGGATACTATGGCATTCTTTAATCCAAGAAGACCAATTATTGTGAGAACAGAAGCAAGTTTCCACGAAGGACTATCAGCTGGATTATTTCAGAAAACTGGAAAAGGATTACAACCAGTACACTATATAAGCAGATCGATGACGACTGCAGAAAAGAGAAAGATGCTTTGGCTGTAAAATGGGCAAAATCAAGGTTTAGCATATATTTGCTTGGAGCTCCAAAATTCAAAATTATGACATCGCATAAACCCCTTATCCCCATGTTTAATAAATCATGTGCGAAACTTCCTCCAAGAATTGAGAAATGGATTATGGAGATGCAAGATGTGGATTATGAATTAATCTATGAACCAGGAAAAGATGCGGCAGATCCAATGGACTACCTATCCAGACATCCATTAGAGGAAACAGAAAGTGAAGACACAGAACGCATTATCAAAATGATAGTTTTCAATGAACATGGAGTGGTCACAGATGACATTAAAGAAGCTACGTCAAACGATAGAACGATGAAATTGATTAAAGAGATAATGAAGAAAAACGATTGGGAGAGATACAAAGATCAACCAGATATAAAACCGTTTTATTTAGTGCGACATGAACTATATCAAGCAAATGATCTGATATTACGAAACAGACAAGTGGTGATTCCAGAGAAATTACAGAAAGCGACCATCAAAGCTGCTCATAGTATGGGTCATTTTGGAATGACAAAAACCAAGCAAATGTTAAGAGCAAAATATTGGTTTCCAAGATTGAACAGCTTAGTTGAAGACAGCATATCTAAATGTTTTCAATGCCAGATTTCTACTGAAGAACACAAGCAAGAACCAGTAAAACCTACAGAGATACCAGAGATGGCATGGCACACATTATCTATGGATTTTGGCGGACCCTACCCTGATGGACACTACAATTTAGTTGTCATTGATAAAAGAACTAGGTATCCAGTTGTTGAACAGTTGAAATCAACCTCATTTAGTAGCACGCATGGACAACTGACAAAAATATTTGCTACATATGGGATTCCTGAAAGGATTGAGACTGACAATGGACCTCCATTTAACTCTCTAGAATTCCGAAAATTTGCAGAAGAATACGGATTTTACCATCACAGAGTAACTCCAGAACATGCTAGAGCAAACGGAGAAGCAGAAAGATTTATGAAAGTATTGAACAAGACAGAAAAGATTGCACATAGTGAAGGTAAATCGATTGTTGGAGCAATACAGAACATGCTCATGGGGTATAGATCAACACCACATCCTGCTACAGGGTATACTCCATATGAAGCATTGATGAGGCGGAATGTGCGCACAAAATTAGATCACCCAGGACAGTCATCAACGAACATTAGTAAAATGGAGAAGGATATCACTGACAGGGACAAAGAATACAAGAAGAAATGGGAAAACCAACATAGACATCCCAAAACAATACCAAATGACTTTCAGATAGGAGAAAAGGTTTTGTTTAAGAAGAGAAAGGAGAATAAATGGTCAACAGCATACGAACGTGAACATTATACTATCATCGACATTCATGGATCAAGCATTCAAGCACAACGGAAATCGGATGGTCGAACAGTATATAGAGACGCATCGAAATTCAAAAAGTTTATTGAAAATGATAACCGATGGAGAGAACAATTACTGAGTACACCTTGCAGAAATGAGCACCAACAACAGAATCAAAACCAAACTGAAGAATCTCGTGATACTGACAATCAAACAAATACTGATGACACTAACAGAGAAACTAATCAAGAACCATCAGCCGAGCACAAACAAACAACAAACGACCCAGAACGAACAAGACAAATGCCATCAAGATTCAATGATTTTATTTTGGACTAAATGAATTAAACATTAAATCTCTTTTAAAACATGGAAGAAATGTGATACTGTTCTATTTATAGATATTGTGACGTCGTTTCTAAGTAACGTCGTTAACGTCATTATTATATTAACTATATGTCAAAATGGTTGATTAAATTTATACTGATGAATATTTGGTTGTAATTCATAGACATAAAAAGTTTGTCATGGGAAATGATGTCCGTGTTAAAAGTATGAATAAACTTAAAAAGCATACGGTAAAATCGGATATTTACCTCGCATTACAAATACACATGTAACTTTTTTTCTGATGCGAATATTTTAATTCCGTTTTCAACATAGAAAATCAATTATTGCAAGCGCATTATGTCCGTTTCCGATTTTTGGTGTTGTCGTTGATTTTTATTTTCAGAAAAAAATCGCCAAAAACGTCGGATTCTTTTTTTGCAATAATTCAATTTCTAATTTTAAATTACCTTGCTGGCTATTCTATTGTAAAGGAAGATACAAAAATAAAAGTAACATCATTGGATGCATAATTTAATTTTCTTTAACTTTTGTAAAATATCTGTTTTCCATAAACGATTAAATGAACCAAAAGTAATGACTTAACACCGTCAAAACAATGTATATGTTGTTAGTTGTTTATTCTCAGTTAAATAAATAGTTCTGTTAATTATTATGAGTAAATGTTTTGTTATTTTAAATAAAACATACAAAATGGTAACCATAACTTAGTTGTTTGAATTGTCATTACCCTTATTGAAACTATTTCAAATCTATCCAGTATGACTGAAGGTCAGGACAAGATGGAATTTGGTCAGGACAAGTGGTTTTTAAAAGTACTTGTTCAACAGGACAAGTTAAAAAAAAAGTTAATGTCGAGCCCTGGAAACCCAAAATTTGGACAGTCAAAAACAGTACACATTTTCCAAGACTTCATTTTTTATAAACCTTGCAAGTATATTTGACTGAATATTGTTTAGCGATATCATTTAACTATGTTATTTCAAATTTATGGACTAAAAAACCAAAACATCAATTAATAATTGAGTTATCAACTAATTCATGAAAATGATCATTGATTTGTTTACTTCACACACTGGTCTAAGCAATTTGGTTGGGCATATGATGCAAAGGTAATTCTAAAATGGTGTTTAAATATGTCTGAGATTATTGGTAGTGAATGGTCCAGTAATAATCTTGTGTCTTTTCCTACCATGATATTTTATAGGGCTGTCACGATATACCAGTATTCCAGTACATTGCAATACGCTGGTGCAGCAATACGTACCGCGGTACAATTTTAACGTACCAGTATTTGGCGATATTTTTTTATTTCATTGCAAAAATTCCTCCCTTTGCGAAATAAAAGTAGCGAAACGTCAGTTTTTTAATTGTTCATTCCATCTAATCTTAAGTTACAAGACTTTAACCGATTGGGGCACGTCACAGTCCTAAATGACCGTAAAAACTTTAAGAGGCTAGATTCTATCAGTAGCTGCATGTAAGTTTGCTTTTTTTTCTGTTAAATACAGTGGAGGCACAACAAATCAAAAAGCCCACAACATATCGTGGTATGTATCGCAATACAATGCCAGCGTATTGCAATATATCGCGATACGCTTCTGGCGTATCGTGACAGCCCTAATATTTTATTCTGAATAAGCTTTCAAAAGTGTTCTTTTCAACAGCTATAGTGTGATTAAATGGTGTTGTTTACTCACCACATTAATATACATCAACATGATATTTAGAACAAACAGACCTTGTCTCACACAAAATTTAAGTGGAACATATTTCTATAGCCCAATTTAGAGTCCCTTTAACCAGTAGGAAAATCCATTTAATCCAACCAATTTAGCTAAATACTAAACACAATCAGCCATTGCTAAGAATTCACCAATATTGTGACCCAATTCAAGTAAATCAAAATCAATAGGGAACCTCCTCCACCCAAGGGCTATCCACACATAAAATTTGAGGAACCTAGGTACATCCTTTCTAGAGTTATCATCCGGTAGAGCAATTGTCCACGGACAGACAGACGCACGGACGGACGGACAGACGGACAACATCATAATATAATACGTCCATTTTTCAAAACGGGCGTATAAAAATAAATAAACCTAATTAACCTCTGAATGATTTTACTGCACCAACTATAACTATTGCCACTGGTAGAAAAATAAAACTGAAAGCACTGACAACAACAACATGAGACAGGGTCACAGGGCTTGAAAAAATCAAGAAATGAACAAGAAATGTAATGTGGAAACTACACTAAAGCCAGATTTAAAAATTTTAACGCAAAATTACAAAGGAAAGAATCCATAATAAAGCCAGGTAGAGTTGCAGTTACTTTCTAATTCTGTTCATCACATGGTATGTTATCATTGTATGAAGTTTCATCAAGATCTGACAACACAATTTTTAACGACACCGGACTCCCGCCCACCCACGCGCCCATCTAACTTTTTGGTAGAAAAACCAGGCTAAAACTACTGATACATCTTGAAAACAAATCGTAGAAACAAATACATTCAGGAAAATCATGACTAGTTTCCAGCTTGTTTTACTACCATGACAACTCACTTCAACTCATATGATCAACATGCTAAATAAAAGTTTAACAACAGCAGCAATGACCACAGTGGTGGTAACTGCACACAAAATGTTCGACCAAGTTAACATATTAACAAATGAACAGTGTATTGCAATTACGCAAAATTCCCAGAGTTAAATCTTTAACCAACCAGAAATAGGCTTAAGTTACAGTAATTGTAATTGACTCAAGAACAAGGTCAGTTTTCCATGCACATGTTGTCTATTAAGTATTGTAAAAATTCAACATTATGGCTGGTTAAAAATAATGTAGGGACACTGTACCCAGAAAGCAGCCTATTACCCAACTTTGTCTTTCAAGTAAGTCTATGCTGTCTTAAGTCTAAAATTTCATCTCAGTGTTATTATCTGATAATCCATGCATAATATATTATAAACTTGTCATCTTATTACCTTAAATCAACTGACAATGATTATGTCTTCAAATGCAGCCCATTATTATAAAACTAAGTGAAAATACTTAATATTTGTTAAAAAACTTGCATTTCTTTCCACCAAACCAGTAAACTATCACTTAATCAATTCATATTGTTAAGGCAAGGTTGTCAGACTTTTCAAAATCAAGATCTCATATTAAAACAAATACTCATAAAAAGCAAAACTGAGTTTGTCTTATAGTAGCATATACTAAAGCAGGCGTCACGATGTCCCGATATAAGCACTTGATAGACACACTAGTAAGGAAATATTCAAATTCGGATCTGATCATTATAACTTCAGGTCATTTGCGAGAGCATCTTCAGCCATTGCATGACCCCATGCTAATACTTTCACACTCCGGCAATAACTTTGTATGCGGTCGAAAATCTATGGCATGTCAAAAAATGCCAATTTCAAGGCTTTGTGATAATGAAGGGAACAAGATGCAGGATTGTTAAAGAAAAGCAACACAACTTCTTGAAGCCCCCCCCCCCCCCAACTACTGTTGCGTCGCAATCCTATTTTGGTACGATGATATCAAGATGGGATCATGATGTATAAAATTTGTTACTATTGAACTTAAATAACGGAGGTATCAGCTTGTGTGTAACATAGATGAAATGAAGAAGAATGCTGCAGAAACACTTGGGACTGCTGGGGAAAGCTTGCATACCACTAAGGAGATCTAGAAGCCACTGAAGGAGGCTCTAAATTTGTGCTTTGAATGATAAATAATTCTTAGATTCCCCCCCCCCCCCCGCCTTTCTATGGTAAGAGGCTCGGAACTGTTTTCTTGGACCTCTAAATCATCCATCTGCTTTCCTCATCTAGGTTCTGTATTTACCAGAGAGACCCTCACCCTTGCTTCTTCTTACTTTTGGTGGCAAGATAAAGTAAAAGTCAAATCCAAATAGTGTTTAAACGTAGTAGTGCTACCAATACTATAAGCTACTGAAATTTGCCACTTTTGGCCGCTTTTATACCACCCAGAGGTCAAGTGACGCTTCATGACTACGTTCAACACATCACACTAACACTATAATTTTGTAACCAATTGTATGGCCTTGGAAAGTCCTGCGGTAGACTATTCCGTGTGTGATTCGCATATGATCCCATGAACTTAAGTAGGAATCATGTGTGGATTGGATGTGATCGCATGGCCTTCTGTAGAAATCGTACTTGTTTCGTATGATGATTGACTGTCAACCTATTTCGGGACCATCTTCGCGTGAAATTCAAAATTGCAGATTGATGTGTCCATCAGGTTTAATTTTTGGGACAGTGTGATGCCTGCATAAATGTTTTTCATTTATAAAAGGATTCACCTTGTTACTATACAGATGTTGGCAGAGATGACATATTGGCAGACAACATGCACATGGAATACCTGACTTAAATGAATGTGTCTGTACACATATGTACAACAATAACTTATATAAAGTCCAGGTTCTCAATCTAGACAATACCCTCAATGGGATCTACATCTCAAACATTACAAACTGAAGGGGAAAAGTATGATTCTATGATTTCATCACCACATTGTGTCAGGAGACACTACCAACAACAAGCTAGAACCACCCTTACATAAAACATCAGAGCCCTACTGAGTCACAAAACATTCTCAACAATGGGCTAGAACCATCCTGACATAAAACATCAGAGTCACATTGTGTCAAAGAAACGTCCCCAATAAAAAGTATTCTATCTACAGAAGGGATGAGATGATATGGCAATATGTCAATACAGTAACAATAAATTATGTTGACCACAAAGTGTTCTTACACAGAACATTACATCAACTGTGCACTGTTTTTTGTATAGAACTTGACAAAAAAAATTTATCTAATTTTTTTGTGATCCTTATTGCTAATGTATCTTCAAATTAAAATGGGAATGTAAATGTTTGTATTTTTTTAAATTATAATAATAACCCATAGCACATGGTTTCTAAAATATTTTTATCAGCGTTCGCGTTTACGCCGTAAACATATCTATTTACGCATAAAAATCGCCAGGGACGAAAAAAAATCAAGGACGTGTTGTGTCGCTAGATCCTAATGACTGAGAGTTGTGCATCGGGCCCATTTACCTCATGGTTTCTGACCTGATCAGGGGAAGTAACTCTTCCGTCACGGTTTTAGGGCGGAGCTAAGAGGCGCTTTGTGGATAACCACAAAGCGTCTCCGATTGCATTCTAGTTCTAGACGTTGAGCCTACCGGTCGACTCGCTGAGAAACTAACACGCTAAAGACAATACTAAGGACAGGTAACATTCCCTGAAATAGTTAAGACCTTATTGTACACGGACACTTTATTGGCGACAAGGATTTTTGGTGATAGTTCCCACAATTTGGTCAGTTAAACGGCTAACAAATTCAGCAACTTGGGTTTGATTTCCCGCCATTCTCGCGTTCTCGTTTGCAGAATTTGAGTCTTTAGACCTTATCATTTGTTAGCAAGTTATTTTGCAAAGTAATTTTTTCGAGTTTATTTTGCATTTGCATGCCATAGTAGTGGTTTAGCACCCACGAATCTGAAAAAATTACACATTTCAAGGGAATTGAAGGTCCGTGCAAGTCACATGACCTTGCTGCTGGATTCGTCCCTAGAAATTTCGCCCTGTACCTAAATTATTGCTTTTTTCAGTCAAGTTAATTTGTTTTGTTGTTGTTTTAGGCCAATATAGGCAAAATAATTGTTGTTTGTCTGGGCTTTGAAACTTAAGTGCAACAATTTGTCATAAATTAACTTAAAACCAACTTGGTTGTTTATTTGTGCTGGAGTGACTCTTATAGGGTCTATCAGCACAACAGTTTCAGACTGAAAGCAGTAATTTCCATGCAATTATATTAGGACTTTTAGTTCTTGGCTATTGTTTGAAGTGACAGGTACTTTTTAATTTATATTAAATAATTTTTAATTTGTTGGACTTCTAGTTCAATAATTTGATAATTATTATTTATTTTATAAATAAGGGCGTTAGTCTAGCTCGTACATTTTGGATCAGGAGTGAGTGGACTTATAGTTCTACATTCCTATTCATTATTAGTCTGTTTTTGATCTTGCCTGTAAGAAATTCTATTTCTACATTAAATATTCAAAAACTGAAACATTTGTTACTGCTATTGAACTTTTAGTTCAATATTTTGGTATCAAATTAAGAGCTTAAATCCAGCTTGTCTTATATTTTGTGTGAGTTTGTGGACTTGTAGTTCTATTTTTCTTACTCACTGTTTGTTTTCGATACTGAGTGCAAGGACTTTTAGTTCGGTACTCATTCGAATACAATTGTTCATAGCTAGTTATCTTGGTCAGTCTGTTATACGAAACAAATAACTTTCTATTATTATATACATTGGTTTTCTGGGTCCGTTCTTTGTACAGTAGGCTTTACGCACATATTATTTCAGTTATTAGACAGTATTTATATATTATTAACACCCAATCAAACAAAATGGAAAAAGTTATTCATATAAATACCGCTACTCTTGAACAACTAAAGGGCATCCCTGGTGTAGGGGATAAGAGAGCCAAGCAACTGGTTCAAATGAGATGCTTGTATGGGTCTATAAAAAGGGAACTTTTGGAATTGGTTCTTCAATCAGAACTTAGTTCTAAAACGTTGGAACTGATAGACTTCAGTGAAGAAACCAAGGACCCATTTGACTTCAATGAGTTGCATTACCAATTAAATGAATGCCCCAGAACCAGTATAATGAATACCCCAGAACTGACCTACCGACACTCTCTAATCTGTGGACATCCCCAAACAGTGTCATAGAACACCATGCCCACATATACATGTGCCAGCACTAGTATGATGGGACCTTACAGTGGTGCAGTGGGGATGGCTTACAGTTCTGTTCCTACCAGTGTGACTACCTTTTCTACTCATGCAAGGGTACCACATAACCCCAAAACTATAGATACATCTCAGGGTAATCCGAAGACAAAAATGAATTTGTTTGAACAAGCAGCTGAACAAGCTAATCTGGCACAGTTGTCTGATCCTAAGCTTATAGGATCTTCTAGATCCAAACAATATCATGAACTAAATTTAAGTGATTACAAATCTGAAAAAGAAGGTCAGGGTAGAAGTGGTGGTACACCAAAAAGGGAACCAGAACTTAGTATGTCTGAAGGGGTAAGATTTCCCAAATCTTCCAAAACAGATGAGTTGAGTGCGCAGTCTCGACCGGAAATTAGGTCTTCCAGATCTAAAAACTTATCAACTGCTGTTAATGACACAGACAGGTCTTCTAGATCTAAGTGCGTTAACAAAATCCAGTCTCAGAAGTATGACTCAGATGTTTCAGAGAGGTCTTCTAGATCTCAAGATACTAGCATCTGTTCAGAGTCAGATCTAGAGAACAGGTCTTCTAGACCTACACCTCTAGATGCTAACTCTCAAGCCTGTCATAGGTCTTCCAGATCTAAGACTATTAAACAAGAAAGGGAGACAACTACCAGAAGAAGATTACCTAAATCTGCTCCGGTAGACTCTGACTCCCAGGTTTCGGAAAGATCTTATAGATCTCAAAAGACCAAAGCTAAAGAATCTGTATCAAAAGCTAAATCTTATAGATCAAAGCAAAAGAAATATGAGTCAGATTCTCTTTCCAGCGAGGATGATTGTACTTCACAAACAGATGTGACCAGTGCTCAGAGCTCTGACACAAGTGACACAGATGATTATGAGTCTGCTACGTCTAGAATACACAAACATAAACGTCACTCTAAAAGAGACAAGTATCATTCATCTTCCACTAAACATCAGAAGAAACATGGAAACCCAAGACACTTACCAAAAGGACTGAAGTTTGACGGTAAGGCAAATTTGACTTCCTTCAAGGGAAAGTTCAATAGCTATAGGAAAGTACTCAGATGGTCAGAACGTGAAAGTCTTGACTATTTAACCTGGTGTTTGGAAGATAAAGCTTTGGACTATTTTACTATTGCTTTATCAGCCGATAGTAACTGTACCTTCCATACACTTATGGAGAAGTTGGAAACAAGGTTTGGTTCCAAAGAGCTGGTGGAAACCTCAAAAAATAAATTCAGGCAAAGCCAACAACAAGTGAGTGAAAGTTTGGAAGAATGGGCCGATAGAGTATTGACAATGGCCACAGTTGCTTTTAGTGACAGTTCAGAAGATACTCTGAGAATTGAAGCAATTACAAAATTTTGCCTAGGTCTTGTAGACAGTGAGGCAGGAAAACATGTTAGTTTCCAAAGACCAACCTCAATGGAGATGGCAATGAATCTTGTGAAACATCACCAATATATTAGTAAAGCGGTGGATCATAAGAAAAGAGGAAAATCAAAAGATGATGTTAGTGTCAACACTGTCTCTGCTTTATCAGAAGCTAGGGTGGAGGAAATGATTGCCAAGGCTATGCAACAGGTGTTGAATAAGCAAAAGCCGAGGTCTAAACATTCACAGGACAGATCATCTAAACAGAAGTCATCTCCAGAGAGAAAACCTATGTACAAACCTTCTGTAAAATCTTCAGTGGAGTGCTATTTTTGTAAAAATAAAGGCCATATGAAGAGTGAGTGCAGGAAGTACAAGAAGTGGTTGGAAAAGAAGAATTCAGGTGATCAAAAATCCAAGGATTTAAACTCCAAAGGGTCGGGCAACTAGACCAATTGCCTGAACCCGCAACAAATAGTGGTCAACTGCCTGCTTTACCAGTAGAATCTAGTGATGTTGATGTGCCACGGAATACCAAAAATTATAAACAACTGTCTAAAACTCTAACCTATGTTCTTAGACATGAGCCAGATACCTTTGGTATTAAGTTGTCGTCAGGTGGATATGCCTACATTGATGAATTACTACAAAAAGTTCCCAGTTTACAAAAGTTCACGGTGGAAGATGTGAAAACAGTGGCTAATGCTGACCAGAAACAAAGATATACCATCAAGAAAGAAAACTGTAGATGGAAAATATGTGCCAATCAAGGCCACAGTGTGGAGGTGAATGAATTGGAGTTATGGCCTATTCAGTCATCTCACGGTTATCCTGTGGTTGTTCATGGTACAACTAAGAAGGCTTGGAAAAGCATTAGAAGGACTGGTCTCAACAAAATGCGAAGAACTCACATTCACTTTGCAACTGGTGAACCGGGAAACACAGATGTCATCAGTGGTATGCGATCATCTTGTGATGTATTAATCTTCATTGGCTTGGAGCGAGCATTACAGGATGGTCTGAAGTTTTATAAATCAGCCAATGGAGTTATTCTGAGCAGTGGTAATGATGAGGGCATTATCCAGCCCCAGTATTTCAAAAAAGTGCTGGACACGAACACCAGGAAGCAACTTGATCATGGTCTTATAGAGCATGATCAATCGAAGACTGAACCAGAAGCACAGTATCAATTAACTTCTAAGGACTCGCATTCTAGACAAGAATTGGAAAAAGATCCTTTGGATGTTAACCAATCTAATGCGGATTATGTTCAAGAAGATGCAGCCAACCGTACATAGTTAATAGATGATACTGTTGAAGATGTCAAAACCATTGGCATTCATCAAGTGCGAGCTGGTTCTTCTTTTATCAAGTTAACTGTAGGCGACATCACACTCAAGGCAAGGATAGATTCTGGTGCTGAAATCAGTATTCTTTCTGAAAAGGTTTATAACCGATTAGGAAGGAAATCTGCCAAAACTAAGGAGGTCGTTATGCAAATGGCTGATGAAGATGCTGTGTTGAATGGTTTTATTGTGGCTCCTTTATCTATCAAGATTGGAACACAAAATTTCAAGGAAAGGCTATATGTGGCTCCAATTAGTGATGAGATGCTATTTGGGCATGATTTACTTCATCATCTGGGTATCTTGTTAGATCTACAGTCAGACACCATTTTGCTGAATGGAGAAAGGATACCACTTGAAACCAACTTCAAGAATGCTAGTGTCAAAATCGCCAGAGTTTCAGTTGGAAAAAGGACTGTCGTTCCACCAAATTCTGTTGTCAGGTTGAATTGTGATATCAACACTACCATGGATGAAGATTATTTCATCGAACCAGTTGATGAGGTTAAAGTACTGGTGCCTCGTACGGTGACAGCAGCAGGTTCAAAACCTGTAGTATGTTTAGTAAATGCAACTGACAAATACAAAACGATCAAGAAAGGTATAATTATTGGCACAGCACATGCAGTTGATTCCTTCCCAGAATACTTGGATGATACAGATTATGGTAACAATGCCGGTATAAAAGCAGATGCAGTTGACACTTGTGGGACTTATAGTCCAAATATTCCAGCAACAAACAATGTTAACGTTGCACAGACTTGTAGTCTGGATAGCAAAAACACATCGTTTGTTGAACAGATTCCTGAACATGTAAAAGCTCTGTACGAATCCTCCACGGAACATTTGAATGCAGACTAACGTGACAGATTAGCAGAGATTCTATGCAAGTACGGTGATGTCTTTGCCAAACATGACTTTGATTTGGGTGATTTCACGGGTATTGAGCACAAGATAGATACAGGTGAAGCGAAACCAATCAAATAGCGCATGCGAAGAACCCCTGCATGTTTTGCAGATGAAGAAGAAGAACACCTGAAAAAGATGCTGAATGCAGGTGTAATTCAGGAGTCACAGTCTGACTGGGCTTCTTCTCCAGTGTTAATCCGCAAGCGTGATGGATCTGTCAGGTGGTGTATAGACTACCGAGCTTTGAACAATGTCACGGTCAAAGATACTTTTCCACTACCACTTATAGAAGACTGTTTGGATACTCTTTCCGGAAGCATTTGGTTTTCTAAACTAGATGCTAACAGCGCTTATTTTCAAGTGAAAGTTAGTCCAGAAGATCGCAAGAAAACCGCCTTCATTACCAAGTATGGTCTATTCGAACACGTCCGAATGGGTTTCGGAATGACCAATAGTCCAGCCACATTTTCCAGAGTTATTGACTTGGTTTTGCGAGGTTTAACTTGGAAGAATATCTTGCTGACAGAAGAATATATCGCCCAGCTGATGAATTCATTTCCAAGCTGGCACTATGTTCTCGCTGTATGGGTGGAGGAGACAAATTAAAATATATGAGGGAGCTTATTCTCCAGATGGTGGCATTGGTTAAGTCCAAGTCTGAGGAGAATAGAAATAATCATCTCCACAAAACATGGTTGAAACAAGCAGCAAAGGCTGTTGAGATGTACCAACTGGAAGATAGAGCTTGGATAAGCGATAACATATGGAAATTGCCCAAGCTTCCAAGTCCAGTGGAACAAGAATTTGATCCAACTGAAGGAAAAAGGGACATTAGGTACTACCCCACCCCAAGTGGTGAAGAATCAATGGAAGCCCCATTGGGTGAAGAACCCATGGAGTGTCAAGAGAATATTGATGAGGAAGCTCTCCTGGCTTCATCCCCATCAGTATCATCTAATTCCATCTGTGCCGATAGTCCGGTTAGAAGATCACCCAGGACAGCTGGTTCCAGAACTTCTAGTTCAACCAGTGTTAAGCCAACCATGTCAGAATCAAGAGCTTCTAGTTCGACTAAAACAAGCTCTACAGTCACTGGTTCCAGAACTTCTAGTTCAACCGGTGTGAAGCCCACCATGTCAGAATCAAGAACTTCTAGTTCGACTAAAGCAAGCTCCACAGTCACTGGTTCCAGAACTTCTAGTTCAACCAGTGTAAAGCCCACCATGTCAGAATCCAGAACTTCTAGTTCTGCTAAAGCAAGTTCCACAGTCACTGGTTCCAGAACTTCTAGTTCAGCCAGTGTTATGACTACCGTGTCAGAATCCAGAACTTCTAGTTCTACTAAGGTTAACACAACAACCACTGGTTCCAGAACTTCTAGTTCAACCGGTGCCAAAGTCTCCACTTCAGGATCCAGAACTTCTAGTTCAACTAGTGGAGAAGTCATATCGGGTTCTAGTGTTCTTAAGAGGCCTGCTCCCATTGAATCTCTGAAAATTTCAGTGTTAACGGGTAAGCATGCTGATGAAGAACACAGGAAGATTGAATTGGCGTATGGTCAAAGGAAGGACAGAAAACCAATCCAGTGTTGGGTCCAGGAATGCAACTGGTCAACAACATACTTGAAGGTGCATTCTTATAGATTCCACATACCATCAATCTTCGATGAACGCCTTAATCCAAGTGACTTGTCCATTTTGAAGAGAAGAAGAAGTGCCCTACTTCAGGCCGCTAGATGGCTTCTTGGAAAACCTTCTTCACTGGACGAGTTAGTTCAGTTTGTGGGTATTCAAAAGATGCTACAGGTAACTGATAATTCCATCATCATGCCATCGCAGGCTTTTGCTATGCAAGAGTTCTGCAAATTCCTGAAGGTGGAACTACCGAAGACCTTTACATTATTCCCTTGTAACTCGGTGGGCATCCTTATCCATTGGAAGGTTGTTCTTTTGATGGCTGCAAGTCTTGCGGAAGATGAACGTCAGTTTTGGTTCAAGACGTACAAGTCAGAAACTGGACAACCTGAACCAGAAACCAAGAAAGAAGACCACCGTGAATACCCCAAGGCGTTTGATGCCCATTTTCATCTGGATAGAACCCTGAACGAGCTAGAATTACCTTCATATGGATCTCTGGATGATATCTTGGCGAAGGTTACAGTCAAGGAGTCGAAACGTGTGACCCTACAGGGAGCCGTGACGATCTACTGTGATCCCGAGTCCTACCCTTCAGATAAGGATCTTGGTACCTTACCAGATCACATACAAGTGGGAGTCGGATATCATCCGAGACATGCCAGGTACCATCATGGTTTCCGTAGAGATGTCAGTTCCATCGAAAGGCTGTTAAAACATCCTAAGGTCATCGCCCTCGGAGAAATCGGCATCGATCATACGGAGCCCATGAGATACTGGGCAAGACAAGTGGAGGTATTAGAGAAAATCTTGCCATTGTTGGAGGACAGACACGTATTGGTGCTGCACTGCCGTGGAATGATGGGAGATGATGGCACAGAAGCTTACCTTCTAATGCTTCATTTTCTCAGAAAACACGTGCGCTCCAGGCACCCCATACACTTACATTGTTTTACTGGGGACCAGTACGTCGTAACAAAGTGGCTTAAGGTTTTTCCCAAAACCTTGTTCGGATTTACCAACCTGGTCAACACTTTTAGTGATGACCAAATCAAAGCCCTTCAACAACTTAAGGACAGCCAGATTCTTCTAGAATCGGATGCCCCTTACTTTCCGGTGAGAAGCTTGTCCAAGACTTCAACCCCCGGACTCCTGAAGTATGTCGCAGACGCAGTTGCCCAACACCGAAGGACGACGGGAGAAAAAATTCTTGAAATCACCGTGAAGAATGGCAGGGAACTCTACAAGTGTTAGCTCACCTATGTATAACATATGCACCCAATCCATAAAACAGAACAGTGATTATTCTAAAGTTATCTCATATTTATTCAAATGTGAAAGATCGCTGGACAGGTTTATCATGAATGAAACTTGATGTCGGGACGGTGGACAGATATCTCAACGCAATGAACAGTCTAGAAGACCTGAAATTGAATAACTGTGTTGTTGACTCTGATCATGTGACTCTCGAATGAACTCATATGTTAGTTCTTCATCGTGATGAATATGGACATTTATGGACGGGTTGGTGCATATGTAAGGTGAACTCCACAGGGATATAATTTAGAAATTGGACTTATTTCATATTTACTTCAGATGTAATACAACACTGGACTTATAGTCCTTGTTGACATCACGAAGACAGTCCTCAACTTGGAACTTATAGTCTCCTAGTTGATTCTCAGAGAGCTAATACTTCAACTGTCTACTGTAACAAGAAATGGTGGATACCTTATCTGCTATTTGACAACCTGGTAGAAGGTGAAGTTATCCATTTAAATGGTCTTAAATGGATGAGGTCTAAGGGTATGGTTACTGGCAGTCTCTACGTCTGTAATGGTTGTACATGGTAGTGCATCCTGGTGAATAGAACGGTAACACAGATGAAGACTCCATTTGGTATAATTTAATTTTATTCTTTTACCCTTAAGACGAAATGTAGCATTTAGCTCCTGACCGTGTGGCTCCTATTTTATCATAAACTCACCCCATGTCTGAACCTTCTCAAATAAAGTCGGGGGGAGTGTTGTGTCGCTAGATCCTAATGACTGAGAGTTGTGCATCGGGCCCATTTACCTCATGGTTTCTGACCTGATCAGGGGAAGTAACTCTTCCGTCACGGTTTTAGGGCGGAGCTAAGAGGCGCTTTGTGGATAACCACAAAGCGTCTCCGATTGCATTCTAGTTCTAGACGTTGAGCCTACCGGTCGACTCACTGAGAAACTAACACGCTAAAGACAATACTAAGGACAGGTAACATTCCCTGAAATAGTTAAGACCTTATTGTACACGGACACTTTAGACGTTTCGTCCCTGGGACGAAACGCTTTTCCACGGGAAATTTACTTTAAGAGCTGTTTTGCGATATAACCGTTGTAAATGGATTTTTTCGTTGATAAAAATGACCTGTTCGATGTTTAAGTGCATTTCATATTGGTTTAATCGATTTATTTCTCATTGGGCGAAGTTTATCGTTCACGAAAGTTAACTGGAAGCAAGTGCGATGAAGCCACGTTTCGATAACGCACCTTGCGTAGCAACCACAAAATGGCCGCGCCGCCAATCAAGAAAGTTAAACACAGTCGCCATTCCAAGAATCTGGGCTATTAGATAAAGAATTTAAAGACTGGTCCTAATCAAGACATAAAAATGCAATTTTAATTTCCGATCTCATGTTTCGACGCACATATATTTCAATGACATCTTTGTTTTGATCATACCAGTGCAATCTTGTATGACGTCACTGATAGCGTGGCTACACTTTGAAATTAAAATGAATGTGCTTTATGTTTAAAATTAAAAAAAGGAGATGTACTTATAAAATTATCTAAGTTTACTTCTTTCGTGGTCAATTTTCCAATAATTTACCAATGCAAAATTGCCCAACAGCTTTGCATGTCGATTTTTGCAATTATAAGCGTGGGAATATTTTTCATTCTCGGTCGATTAAACACACGTCTATTTTTAGAAACCATGCAATAGGCATGCGAAAAAAAATGTTACAAGGTAAAAAATCACGCTTTAGAAAGCTGTACTCGTTATATTGTCCACGAACGCTAATCAGATTTTAATTGCCTGACCGTCATATATATATGTTTATTTGATTCAATGTTTTTAAATATTATGTTATTCAAAATTTTACTTTTGAAATTATACTTTTATTTAGACATGAGATGTTTTGATTATACAAAAAAATTACTTAATTATCTTGTAGAATGTAGGGGTAATTATTTTGTTACCTGATTTTGATATGTGCCAGGTTCGTTTTTTCAGAAGGAAAAAAATATTGACATGCTTTTTTTTTCATTTGTCTAAAAAATAGTACTTGGATATTTTTGCATCATGTAACAGACTGAGTGCTCGCAGTAATAATTTTGCTTTTTCCATGTTTCATTACAGTTGATTTTTTTGTACATGGATGCTGCAACGGCCCTTGGTTACAATCAAAATTTAACCATTTTCGACGAGTGTTATGTCCTTGAAATCGTTCAAAAATGTATAAAAGGAATGAAATCATCGATTTTTAGTTGTAATTTGCTGTCTTCTCTGAAATCACATGATATACACATTTTGTTGCCTTAAGTGCGTCAAAACAAATGACACCAGGATAAGCATCAACATTTTTATAATTCTGGACTCATCACATTTGAATTGGGACTCAATATATTTTACACCACTGAGTCCCGGGGACTTGGTGAAATTTGGAAAAATCGCGAACACTGTTTATCTTCTCTTTTCGGATCAATACATATCATACAATGTGATGACCATATCATCAATAAATTAACTAACTCCTCACACAAGGAAATCAAAAGCTAGATGCAGTGATGAAACCATGAAATCATTCCTTATCTAGCTCACTGTATTATTCAACAGAATTCAACCAATCTCATTTAGATCGGACCTCAGCAGCTTGCAACTCACTGACATGCAGTATACTTTGAAACTAAATATCCTAAGTTTTGGTATACAATTTTAACATAATTTGTTTTCTAGTGAAGACATCATATAGTAGTGCTGTCAAGGTTCGATCACTCAATAGTTCAGTTGGAATTTGTTATCTTGGTACACAAGAATTATGAGTAACATTCACGGCATTAAAATTTCACCCTTGCTGTTGGAGGTCAATTAAATGAGACTTTCTCACTAAGACAATGTTACTGCAATCACTTCAATATTGCTGCAACTGATATTATACTTCCATTAATTCAGCATCTCCATGGCAATATTGTCAAACAATTGCAAAGTTTCTACAAATGATACATCTTAAAGAAATTCAATGCCAGCTATAGAGAAACTTCAAAGTCATTTTTTTAGAACAAATTAAAATCTCTACAACTAAAAAAAACATTCCAAGAATAAAGAAAGACCTCAGGGGCCCGTATTATCAAGCATCTTATGACCGATTTTAGTTGTAAATCCTTCAATATTGTATTGTAATTTTATCATAAGAATTTTGATAATATGCTGCCCAGGAGACTTAAAGCTTGGTTATTCACTTAACTTATCTAAAATTGTTGCCATGACTACACAATGTTGCCCCATTAAAGCTGATGAGTTCTGGCAGTTTCAACCACCATGCAACAATTGTTGCAGTCAGAGAGACTTTAGAATGTATGAGGCTTGATTGTAATGAGATTGGTATTCAACTGGTGAACTATAACAGTGAGCCAGATCCCCTGTACACCCCCCAAACATAATTGAATAAAATTTTTACTGACTAAAATATTTTGGGATAATACTAATGGTTATCCAACATCAAACACGCCGGAATCTTATATATAACTGACTAGTCAAACTGCTAGTATATTGACACTACTGCCACCGAAGTTCCCTCCCCCTTCCCCCCTATTGGTCATACATTGTAGCAAACAAATTTTGATTTTGAAATCTATCCTAACTTTCTTAAAGCTTGTTTTCGGGGAATGTATCAGACATGATACCAAATAAGTATTAATGATAGATTGATAAATGCAAGACAAAATGAAGTTTAAACAAATAAATAAGAAACCTTATAACAATTAGAATGTATTTCCCCTCTTCAAGTTAAGATACTGTGATATAAAATATATAAATGCAAACAAATACAATTAAAAAAATCCAAGTCAAATACTGTCTTTTACATAATGATAAATGTGTATACAAAAGGTTGGTAGTTGGCTATATAACTAAGGTTAAATATCATGAAAGATGATAATTATGTAATTCACATGCATTACAAATCCTCTTTCATGACTTCAACTACAGTACAGTTCAAATAAAGTGACCACCTAAATTATATCTTAAAATTGTAACATAAAATAAATACTATAGAATCTAACAAGGCCAAAATGTCATTCAATCTTTGTAAAGAAAATATATATGTACATCTTAATTAATTGAATTCTTATGACAGGTTTTTATTCATTAATCCTCCTATGATACAAAAGCACTAAACTTTAGGTGGTCCCAATACATGAACATAGAAGTGTATAAATCTCTATTATCAGGTAATTTCTATATTTTGCACAGTGTCAGTGTTTTTTTTCAGACCATTTTGGGGCCGAAATTGGGCCCCATTCCCCCTCTCCAAAAAGTATATATTTTTCCTCTTCCCAGGTAAAAAATTCCCCTGTCAGAGTGTCCTTTTTTAAAACTTTTTTTTACCTTTTTATAGCATTTTTGCCAATTCCTCAAGCATTACAGAGAAATCACAGGTGAATATATGGGTTCAATAGTTGGAATTTCATAAAGAAAGACAGAAATGTTACTCTGATAGAGGATCCATGTTATCTCAAGTATTGAAAAATTTCCCCCTAATTTCATTTTTGTCGCGAATTTCCCCTAAAAAAGGGCCCCGCCACCATTCCCCTATGAGTGAAAATAAACACTGAGTGAGCACTGCCTGGTTACATAATGTGAATCATTTCAGAGTGTATTATATAACTATTGCAAAGAAATCCTATCAGAAAATATATACAAACCATTTTTTTAAAGACAATTATTTAAAAAAGCATCTTATAACATCTTACACATCTTGATAATTTTAAGTAATATTCTATCAGACATAATAGATTTATACACTAAAATACTGTAGCCATAAACGGTTAGTTTTCTAGAACTCATACCTGAATACCAGCTTCTCATCTTTCTAAGAGTCCTGCAGAATGTTAGTAGCTAGTTTACTTATAACATATTAGTCACAATTATTGTTTGCCAAATACTTTAATTTTAGGCCACAACAAGTTGATCATATGTTCTACAGATTTTTCTGGAAAAACAAGTAAATCTGTGAGCTAATGCTCACTAGTGATACCCCGTAAAAATCTAAAAATATGCCACAAACAGGAAGTAGATGAGCAAGGAGCATGAAATCGCTTTACACCACATGGGACTATGGGATGAAGCAATATGCAAAGTATTAGGCTGCTGCATGTTGTAGTTGCTGAGAAAAATGCGACGGAAATTTTGTAACGGACGGGCGGACAAGGGTAAAATAGTATACCCCCCTCTTCTTCGAAGCGGGGGTATAAAAATGGGGGGAGCGAGTGAAGAAAATTTTTTTTTAAAAAGTCTTTATTCACTTACTTTATATAGCGGTTTGACCAAATTTTTATGAGCGAGCAAGGAAATAAAAATATTTTTTTGTAAAAACTGTCAAAATTAAGGTGCGAGCAAATCCATAGAACATATAATCAATTTGTAGTGGCCTTAGTTTATAATAATTTAATTTAGCTTGATTGTGAAACAAGTTCTTACAGCTTAAATGAATCACTTTCAAATCCACTTCCTGGTCCCCCAGTACTGAGCTAGTAGGATAAAGTTTCTTACTCAGGGAAACAACAGAGTAATAGTATGTTTTGGATGGGATTTGAACCAACACAGAGCTGACTATCCAATGATTACCAATCCTAAGTTGTAACTGCTAGAACATGCCTGTTCCTAAATATTTTAATAAAGTTGATGGATCATTCATAAATCCTTCACATCTTCAATACATGGTATCATTCGGAACACCTCGACCTTTCATGAATGAATAGTCTCGCAAGGATTCATGGGGGGTCTTCACTGGATTTTGGTGATTTTACTACCTATGCGAGGCGAAGCACGTAACCGTTACACAAAATAGTTCTTGTAGTATACACACACATATTTGTCTAAACATATTTATTTGTTTTAAATTGAACTAAATATTGTTCATGGGTATCATTGAAATGTGTAATTTCAAATTTACGGACTAAAAACGAAACTTCAGTCATCGCCATAACGATCGTGTATTTGTTTACTTCAACACCGGTTTTTCCAAAATGGCGCCTAAATATGTCCGAGGTTATTCGTAGCGAATGGCCGAGGAGTTCCGAATGTACATGGTATATAATCTACATGTATCTATATACAAGATAAAGGTTGAATGGTATATGGTACAGTGACACATTGGTATAAAGGTTGAGTGGTAAAAAATAAAATCATGGTCAAATTAGTAACTACTACAGATGAGACGATATAACCATAAAAATAGCTAAAGAAAAGACATGATTGAAAATTGAACAAAAGCATTATGTGAATCATTGTTATACCCAGAGATAGGAGTGTTACAATAAGGAAAATCTGTATTGCAAAATATTGCAAAATCTATATTGCAGTATGTATCTTTTTATTGAGGGAATTTCGAAGATAATTTCTCTTATTTGACTAAATGTTCAAAAATTTTAAATCGCAATAAGATTATTTCAAGTTTTCAACACATCTTTACATTTACTTAACTATTTAAAGTTCATATTCTGACATAAACAATCAGTACAGCATGCAACTACAAAACCGGTTCAGGAAAACAATACATCCCTACCCAGAGATTATCAAGATTTTCTCATACTCTAAAATCTTAATCACCAGGGTATAACAATGAAGGTTGATCTAAACATGCATACAGGTTAATAGAAATGACCTATATAACACAGGGTTCAACATTAATTCTCATCAGCCCCAGCTTACTCAGTTGGTAGAATGCAAATCCACTGATCAAGGGGTCATTGGTTCGATTCCCAGACGGTGCATACATTCTTGTAGCTTGGTCATGAAATCAATTCTGCAGCCATTCTTCCTCCTACCACTGATTCTTAATCATGTAGAGCAGTTGTCAGTCACTGATGAAAGTATGTGCCTAGTAGTTGGTTAGCAATACAAGTTACCAAACCCAAATAAATAGGTTGTCAGAGCAATCAAAACAACCTTAAATATTGAGCCCTGTATCAACAAGAGCTCCGCTGGGCGGGGCATTATACGCCCGTGTGCAGTCCATGCTGTGTTCTATCTCTATTTGACCTTTAACCCAGGGACCTAAAACCAAAGGGGCATATGCTAGACATTAAGGCTCCCCTTAAATAAAATTTGGAAAACCTACAATGTAGGTACAATCATTATTGAGTTACTGTCCCGAAAATGTTTCAATATGAATTAAGTCCCTGTGACCTTGACTTTTGACCCTGGGGTCTCCAAGTCAAAAGAGAACATCCAATACCAAAGAGCTATCAACACATTACATATTAAGTTATTGTCTGGACAAGGATTGTCCACATGATGCCCCTGTGACCTCAATCTTTGACCCAGTTTTGACCCGAAACCAATTGGGAACATCCTTGACACATGGGCTACCCTCACATAAAATTTGGTGAACTAAATTCATGTTACTTATTAAATACAGCATTATTTCCATGGTTTGCCATTTTGACTTTGTTAACATATTGATTGAACATTTGAAGTCACTGCTTGGTAATTTGATATCTTCTGGATGATGGTTTAAACTTGACCTAGGGGCCCCAAAACCAATAGGGAACATTCTTGACACATGGGCTACTCTCACATGAACTTTTGTGAACTTAGGTGCAGTCATTGTTGATTTACTACACGGACAATGTTTTTCAATATGATGCCCCTGTGACCTTGACCTTTGACCCAGGGGCCCCAAAACCAATAGGACATAACCATGACACATGGGCTACTCTCACATAAAATTTAGTGAACCTAGGTACATTGGTTGTTCAGTTATTGTCTGGACAAGGTTTTTCCATCTGATGCCTCTGTGACCTTGACCTTTGACCCAGGGGCCCAGAAACCTATTGGGAACATCCTTGACACAAGGGCTACATTCACATAAAATTTTGTGAACTTAGGTACAGTCGTTGATGAGTTATTGTCCAAACAAGGTTTTTCAATATGATGCCCCTGTGACCTTGACCTTTGACCCAGGAGCCCCAAAACCAATAGGGCATAACCTTTACCCAAGGGCTACCCTCACATAAAATTTGGAGAACCTAGGTACATTGGTGGTTCAGTTATTGTCTGGACAGGTGTTTCATTGTTTGCCATTTTGACTTTATAAACATATTGATAGAACATTTGAAGTCACAGCTTGGTAATTTGATATCTTCTGGTTTAAGATTTAAATTTAACCCTGTTTTCCCAAAACTGATAAGGTACATCCTTGACACATGGGCTACTCTCACATGAAATTTGGTGAACCTAGGTACAGTCATTAGTGAGTTATTACCCAGACAATGTTTTTCAATTTGATGCCACTGTGACCTTGACCTTTGACCCAGGGGTCCCAAAATCAATAGTGCATATCCTTGACACATGGGCTACTCTCACATGAAATTTGGTGAACCTAGGTACATTGGTGTTTCATTTATTGTCCGGACAAAGTTTTTCCATATAATGCCCCTGTGACCTTGACCTTTGAACCTGGGGCCCCATAAACCTGTAGGGCGCATCTTTGACACATGGGCTACTCTTACATAAAATTTGGTGAACCTAGGTACAGGCGTTGTTGAGTTATGGTCCGGACAAGGTTTTTCAATTTGATGTCCCTGTGACCTTGACCTTTGACCCAGGGGCCCCAAAACCGATTGGGAACATCCTTGACACATGGGCTTCTCTCACATAAAATTTGGTGATCCTAGGTAGATTGGTTGTTAAGTTATTGTCAGGACAAGTTTTTTTCCCATATGATGCCACTGTGACCTTGACCTTTGACGCAGGGGCCCCAAAACCTGTAGGGAACATCTTTGACACATGGGCTACTCTTACATTAAATTTGGTGAACTTAGGTACATTGGTGGTTCAGATATTGTCCGGACAAGTTTTACCTATTTTAAGTCCCAGTGACCTTGACCTTTAACCCTGGGGTCTCAAAATCAATAGGGAACCTCCTCCACCCAAGGGCTATCAACACATAAAATTTGAGGAACCTAGGTTCATCCTTTCTTGAGTTATCATCCGGACAAGCAATTGTCCACGGACGGACAGACGGACAGACGGACAGACGGACAACAGCATAACATAATACGACCGTTTTTTCAAAACGGGCGTATAAAAACTATCTTAAACATTAATTTACACACTTTTTTTCATCATGATATACTATTAATAATATTTGATATTTTTAGGACAAAAGTTTTGGTATTTTCTAAAGCCAAATACAACAAAATCAATTCTTGTAAACAATTGTTTCTCATGACAGTTTTTTACATGCAGGTTATTTTTAGATTAGATTGTATTAATGTTTGAATGACTCCTTACCCAAGAAATTCACTCATGTAAAAAAAAAAATTATGTTGTACTGTTAAATTATTTTGATATAGCCAAGAAGGTAGAATTATCTGTAACTCTTTGAACACAAAATGTTATCATTTTTATACCTAAAAATCAAGATTTAAGTTTAGCATCCAAACTATGGAGCAAAACATTAAAAATACAAGAAACGCCGCAATGCAACAAAACCAGGTTTTCATCGACCAAGTTTTGATGGGACATGAATGATTCATTTGAAAGTTATTGAGCGGAAACTGATTTTCTATTTTTAGTGTCAGTGACCTTGACCTTGATCACAGACACCTGGGTAGCAATCCCAAGCTGCCTCTTGTTATAAGCTACCAATACACCAAGTTTGGTGTCAATAGGCCAAAGCAAACTGAAGTTATTGAGCAGAAACCAAAAGTTGATCGTTGAAAACCTGGTTAATAAGCTCAATATTGAATCTCATAAATTCATATAAAACAAGTAAATCTGTGAGCTAATGCTCACTAGTGATACCCCCGCTGTGAGAAATATGACTATCATAATGTAACTTTCATTTAACAAAATCTAAAAATATGCCACAAACAGGAAGTAGATGAGCAAGGAGCATGAAATCGCTTTACACCACATGGGACTATGGGATGAAGCAATATGCAAAGTATTAGGCTGCTGCATGTTATAGTTGCTGAGAAAACTGCGACGGAAATTTTGTAACGGACGGACGCACACACGCACGCACACACGGACAAGGGTAAAACAGTATACCCCCCTCTTCTTCGAAGCGGGGGTATAATGATAAATTGGTATCTACTCAAACAATGAAGATTGTTCAGTAATTTACTTATCAACAACCAAAGATCTGATTTAATAGACACAAATACAACATTCTAAAACATACTTATGTCAACATATAGACTAATACTAGTAAATTGGGTAAGGAGTCACATTGAGGTGTGGAATACCCAACATATTCTACCACTCTATGAATAAATGAAACAAACATCCCTTAGTCCCAGGTTGAATTTTCAATACAAAATTAATGACTGTTTTTTTTTCAATATAAAATTAAAACTGACAAAATGCACATCCATGCCTTTAAAATTGCCATATGAATAAAATTACAATTCATTCCAAAAAAAAATCAAAAGTAAATTTGAAGTTTTCAAAGCAAACTGTGTCAGAGCAATATGATTTGAAAAATGGCATTCCATACCCCTTCCCTAAATACATCATACTTTTCCTCCAACTTTTATAAATATAGCTTGTACATGTTGACCAGAGACAAATGAATACAAAAACTAATTTTTCAGTGAAAACACTATGGCTAACTTATCTAATGTGATATTGATATTGTAAACCTAGTCTAAGGTCAATGTGAGTGAGCTATAAACCATTAATGTCCTGATAAGAATAATCATAGTAAATCATTTTAATATATTCTTTAAACTCGTAAGAAATTTATCAACGGTTCATGATACATGTAATTATATCATCACAGGGAGAAACACAAATACCAAATAATTCTACAAGGAAATAAATATTAGACCATGGATAGCAAGAGCTTATGCTACTTGCACAAACATATAAAACTGAAGTGTTTTTGATCAAAAATTAAAATAAAATCAAAATTAGTTCAAATGGCCCAGTTATTCAGAAACTACAATGAAGATATAGGGTAAACGAGGAAAAGTAGATGATCTAAATATGGACTTTTTCTCTTTCTTTTACATAGTTATCATTGAAACTATGCTCAAGTTAAATAAATCTAAAATCCAAAACATCAGCTTAAATATGACATGATATACAAAACTAAAATGGGGGAACCATTTTATCTCTGCTAATCTATAATTTAAAGACAGTACAATCACATTTTTCAGAAATTCAATCATTTTTGTACTAAAGGAAATGACTAGAGAAAAAGTCCTATCTATATTATACTAACTATTGCTAACTAATCTAGCCAACTACCAGACTTCAATAAAACTAAATGCTAGCCAGTTTAACACCAAACCACGAAAACTTGCAACATGAACCAGTACTCTCGTGCCATTACCTTAAACTATACATTTACATATAGACTTACATGAGTAGACAACAATTACAGTTCCAGTTAACCTGCAAGTTTCCATATATTGGAATGGTAAAAAATGGCAAACAGATATTTCAATGAAGTCTGATTTGTGGGAAAAAATGATCACTTTAGATATCTAAACTATCCTTTAAATATAGTAAAATAACCATTTTGAAAATGGGGTCAACATTTATCACTATGTAAAGACAGCATTGACTTGGCAAAAAACTAAAAGTAAATGTAAAGATCTTAGCGTGTTTTCTTCTCTGTCACTGTGCTGGTCCAATAAAACTGGTCTTCCAACTCTCTCCTAGACATCCAGGGAATTATGTTCCTTGGAAAGATTGTTTACTGCTTATTATGACATCATTTAGTAAAAATCCTGAAAAACAATTAATTACATAATTTCTAAAATAAATAAAATGGAATCATTAATTCTTCAATAAGAATACTGGTTATTCATAAATGGTCAACATCTACCTGGGCTCAATGTCTATTAAATTTTGGGGAAAAACTATTGACCTTTTGTCAAGCCCTGTCAATGTGTTACTCGGGTATAGTCCAACAGAATTAAGCTGAGCTTGACCTTTATGCAAGAATAAATTAATATCAATATTTACAGTCTATTTTTGTCTTCGTTTGTAAATCACGCTTTATTGGAAGCTTTCGGTAAAATACACGTACTGAACAATTAATGTTGTTTTCATAAGAATAAATGCTTGAAACTGTGCCATAATACTGCTGACTTACTTGATAACCAAAAAACTAATGTGTCCAAAATTAAAAGTACAATAACATGCCACTTTTAATAATATTGATTTATACTCACATCGGTTGTTATAAACACGTGTATAACCGTACACATGCATACGGAAACTCACGATTTAATGTAAGTGAAGTGTGTAATTACTATAATTAGGTAGTTCAAGCTCAGGTTAATTCTGTTGGACTATAAGCCAAATCACTACAATCATTAGAGCATGTCTCAATTATTTTGTACTAATCTTCCCCAGCAAGATGGTAGAATTTCTACATGAACTCGCATATTTTAAAGATTTACAAAATCAGCAATATCTATATATAATGACAAAACTTCTGACATCAAAATGTAACAATGAGAGTTTATTCTATACAAGAATAAAACATGGAGTTATACTATCCAAAAATTTCCAGAAATGATTTTAGTTTTTCATATATTTGATTTTATAATTCTATCTCATGTCAAAATCTAGAACTATACCAACCCAAACTTTTTAAGGATGTATTGAAACTGCTATATTTTCATAGAAAAAGGAGGTAATTACTTACTCCAGATGACATTCTATGATTTATTGTCAAATTATTTGGAAGCACAAGCTATGTAATGAATCTAATCCGTACAAAATGTATGCCCCTTCCCAGCTCAGTGAATACTCTGAGCTGCCCAGCTAGCTCAGTTGGTAGCAAACAAGTCTACTGATTGAGGGGTTTTGGGTTCGATTCCTGGGCAGGGCATTTTTCTGTAGCTTCTGAGTTTGGTCATGAAATAATTTCTATAGCCATTCACCCTCCTACCAATGAAACTTAATCATGTAGGGCAGTTTTCAGTCACTGACTGAAGTATATATGCACCTAGTAGTTGGTTATCAGCTTAATCCAGAGATTAAGCCTTTCCAGAAAGCGAGTAGGTGGACTGACTGCCGTTATATGACCTTAATGTGTTGGGATGGCGTTAAACCCAACAAACAAAAAATAATATCAAAGTTTACTTCACACTGATGCAATAAAGCGAGTGCATTTATGATATTGTTCTTTACT
This sequence comes from Mactra quadrangularis, assembly GCA_025267735.1. Lineage (NCBI taxonomy): Eukaryota > Metazoa > Mollusca > Bivalvia > Venerida > Mactridae > Mactra > Mactra quadrangularis. The sequence continues at coordinate 23,923,308 of CM046299.1, forward strand.
ACGAACTTATAACAGCCAATGGAAGTTCAAAGTAAAGATCAATATTGAAATTAATTAAACTAAACTAGTTGTAATACATAACACATATTGCCCTATAGTAAACAAGTTGAAAAAAATGGCATCTTTCACTAGAATGAATAAACTTTTATACAATTTATACAATTACCTGAAAGATTCTTGTACTGTTCGCACAAACACTATATCAGACAGCCACCATGTTGGGCCAATAATTGGAACAGCTCAATAAAAATGACAGCATCTGAATCCAATAGTTGGTTGGTCTGCAAACAACAACATTATTAAGAAAGTTTACTTAGGACATTGTACTCCTATGTAAAAAAAATGAAAAGAGGAAAGTTTGGATAAGAAGAAAAAGAGCACTGGAGAACTAAATTAGTGTGTAACTAGGCTACATGACAAAGATGAAACTAGTTTGCTTTTGTCCAATGATCCTAAGAGTAATTTGGTCTGTACAATTACTGAACTTCAGAGCTGCAGTATACACAAGTTTTAAAATGTCAGAAATTGTTGACAACCTAGTAAAAACAGCCATTGATTGCTAACAGAAAATGTTTTCAATGTTCAAATAGGTGAAAGGTAATTTAACTATAGGCCACTGTGCTAGCACAGTCAGTAGTACACAGGTCAACTGATGGAGGGGCAGCAGGTTCAATTCCAGAGGCAAGGCATACTTTTCGTGAGATTGGTCATGAAATAATTTCTATGGCCGTTCACCCTCCATCTACAGATTTTCCATGACGTAAGGCAGTTCTCCTCACTTACAAAAGTATGCTCCTAATTATCAGGTAAACAGCTAAATCCAAAGAATTTGCCTTTTAGTGATTATGTTACCTGACTGGCTTGATAAAACCAATAAAATGTGTTGCTATGGCCTTAAACCAAAAAACAAAATTTATCTAACAGAAATACAAACTCTTTTAAGATATAAATATTAAATGTATGTAAATATATATAATTTAAAAGAATCCACTTAGCTGTAATAAACTTTGATCTAGATGTCACTGGTCACAACCCAATCTTAAACATGACCAGGATGGCAGAAATAACTATCCTCAGTAACATTCTGAAATAAAGAATGATTTGATTTTCTTTTCTCTGCAACAAGGACATTTTATTTTTATTTCTCATAGTTGTGTAATTCTAATGTTGATCACAAGTTGTGGTGAAAATTAATTTATTGAACACAAACAATTATATTATCTACTAGTCAAAAAAGTCTTCTATCCACACTATTACAGTTTTCATTAAATTATCCCCCTTTGGATATGACTTCAAACTGAATTGTTTGTTGGTTTTCTTGTGTGTCCTAATTCACCATCATGATATTGAGAAGTACACAGTTCGCCAAACCACCATTTCTAGGTGAGAACTAGCAATAAAATGCTATCTTCTGTACACAAATGCATTCTTATCATATTGAGTAAATTTATTAAACTTATTAGGCCTAGTGTACATGAAAATTACAACCGGGAACATACATGTATTTTATCATATTATATGACAAATTGCTACGACAAACACAACAAACACCAGTGTTAGGACAATAAAGGGCAAGCCTTTATTTCTATTATGGTCCATTGAGTAAAGCTAGCTATGGAGAAACTTGAACATTGGTTGAACATACATAGATAAGGTGATGAAATGAAAAAATCAAAGTGTTTACCACTGTCATGTCTTGTACAGGATCACAGTTGTAACTATCGAGTATAGCTGATGATTATGTATATGAGGATTCCAGAGCCATAAATGTCCAAGTCACCATTTATTGAAAACAAATCAATGATTCAATCAATATGCCATAATGTGCATTAACATCTGAAAAGATTAATCAAAACTACAATGCATGATAAAGAATGAGGTGTTTATAAGCTTATTTCTTTCATGCTTTATGATAAAACGTCACGTTATTCAATGAAAATAAACGATGAAAATACAAATTTTATATTTTTATTGCAGTGAAAATTTAACCTTATATTTTCATCGTTCATGACGTCATATTAGATTATAAATGATGTCATCTTGGAGTAGAAATGACGGCACGTTATAATTTGCGTAAAATACATCAAATAGAACGCAAATCTAAGCAGAAATAAACACTGAATATTCGTCAACTTTGGTGTAAGATGAATTTTTTTTCAACTTGTGAACTCAGAAAGTGGCTATGCCACTCGTGAAAATATGTTTTCTGAGCTCAATCGGTGAAATAAAAATCGATCTTACACTGAAGTTGACGAATATCCTCTATATCATGTCTACAACAATAACCTGATAAGGTAAACAAATCTTTTACAGTGCAACAGATAATATGTCAATTATTCTTGTTAGAAAGAGACTCACAAGTGTAAGCTGAACATAGGTTACAATGGGAAAACTCCCAACTTTATAGAGCCAACTCAGTCATTCACAGGTGACTGACTCAAATTTTGAGTCAACTTTGAGTCAGTCACCTGTGGCTATTAGATTTCTTACAATGGAAAATAGCTATGTCTCCCTTTTGCAAATAAGAAACTAACTTGATAATTAGTTGATATAAATGTTATTCAATCAATATGGTATAAGGGGTTATATACTGGGGTCTGCACATAATAATCTGTCTGTAAAGCAGACAGACACAAAATAACATAGCTCAACATTGTGTATCCAGCCATTCTTGTATACAAATCAGGTGTGTGTTTATATTATATAAATAACACATGGCAGTGAGGATGACAGTACAGATTATCAACCCGAGGAAAATAATATCAACCGAGGCGCTAGCCGAGGTTGATATTAATTTTCAAGGGTTGATAATCTGTACTGTCACCCTCACTGCCATGTGTTATTTGTTTTATTACACCGAACAAAACTGTAACATGTAAATATTTAACAACAAATAACAACACAGTAAAGAAAACAATCAGTACAATAAAAAAAATGAATTATATCACTAATATACCCTGCCGCGACCAGGATTCGAACCCGCGATCTCCGGATTCGAAGTCAGACATGCTAACCACTACGCCACGGTCGCGGCTATTAATTAACGGTCGTTAATAAGTGGCCTCCCTTAGATAGCGGGTAATATTACCATGTGATCGAACAAAATATCACCCGCTCCGGTATAGGGCTATAGCATAGGGAAATTCCAGTGAGGTATAATAATATAAATTGTTGCATTATAACCCATACAAAAGAAATGGCCTTGCTGTGTACTCTTGCTGTGAATATGTGCTGTGTACTTGAAACATACTTATTTCATGACCTGATAGTAGTACACAGGGCATACGCAGTATATACACAATGAGTACATTTGTAGTACACTTTTCACATGCAAATTAGCTCTGCGGTGTACTTTCTGCTGGGAACTTCCAGTACACAAGATGAACGCAGGAGATCAAGAACATTGAAAGTACAGGGAATGTATGATTGAAGTTCACCAGAGAAATAGTACACAGAATGCACACAGCATATACACTTTTCACATGCAAATGAGGCTGTGGTGTACAACTCTTGCCACGAACATGCAGTGTACTCCTATTAAAATGATATCTTCTGTGATGTATGTGCTGCAAAGAGGTTTGCTGCGTATATGTGCAGTGTACATTTTACCTTGATAAGGATTAAACCCGGGTCGATAGCACAGTTGGTAGCGCGCCGGAATTTGGATACTCGTGCCCGAGGGGGTATGGGTTCGAATCCCACCCGGGGAGGTTATACCCTTCCATGAAAATTTGACAATGTCGATTTTCCTCCATTGATTAGATAACAAGAAGTTTCCGGCCTTGTGGAAGGGTAGGTGAGTACTGGTTATAGACAATGGTCCAGGAAAGCTAGGTTAGGTGCACTGGACGCCGTGAAATGACCTAAATTGTGTTGATATGGCGTTAACTCCAATAAATAAATAAGATAAGGATTAATTGAGAAATTTACACGCAGAAATAAAATGCAGTCCCTTCCTGCTTTAACAATAGACTCGATTTCAATATCCCTGTTTTCATTTTGTGTTGGTTAATAACCATTGTTTTGGGAATTCGGCGAGTGAAATTTTAGTATAAGTTGAGTTATCACCGGCACTATGTTTTCCCATACAAACTTCCAGTGACCTTGAGCCTGGGGCCTCAGAACCAAAAGTTCACACCCTTGACACAAAGAGTATTGATACATAAAATTCAGTGATCTTAGACAAAGTTGGTTGTTGGACACGGTTTTTCCTCATGATTTCCAACCTGGGACAAAAGCATATGTGGAAACTAAAACTATTAACCTAGAAACACAGCCTCGGGTTAAACCTTTGCATGAAACCAACAGACCCCGAGCCCTGACAAGTCAATGTTCCAGGCACAACTCAGAGCCAAAGCAAAAGCCAAAACTATTACCCCAAACACAACCTCGGGTTGTAAAACGTTTGTTGAAACAAACAGACCCCAAGTCCGGACAAGTCAATGTTCTAGGCACTCGAGTCTGAAGCAAAAGCCAAAACCAATACCCCGAACACAACCTCGGGTTATAAAACGTTTCTTTTGCTTGTTTAATTTACCCGTCATATAGCCATAGAGAAGGATAGAACATTTTGTTGTTTAATAATATATAGGTGGTTTATCAAAATGTTATATACGAAAGGTTGCAGTATTAACCCACTGCAGGAAGGAATAGCTGGTTTTTTTAGCCGAGAACATATTTGTTTGTCAACTTACACTATTTTGCTAATAATAACTTGCATCTACTCATTGTACATGCCAGGAATTAATTATTGACACTGTTAATTGTTATACAGTGGGATGATTGCATTTTAATAAAGGTGCAGTAAGAGATTTAAACAAAAAATCCAACTTGAAAATGTATATTGCAGGATTTACTTTTGAGTGATTAAAAATGATTGATGTTGAAATTACGTCATTCAAAAGAGCCAACTATTTCTTGTACAAAAATGAATCTAGAATAAAAATAATAAAACAAGTAGCTATTGTTTGCCATATTTGTTTCTAACTTATTTGACATTATTTTTAGCTAATTTTTAGCCAAGTTTATCGTCAATTTATTGCACATTGATTTCATGAATCAACAGAACTGAAGGCCCAATTAATTGACAATGTATTTTCCCCATTTATTGACAATTCATTATGTACAAGCTATAGAAAGCAAACCTGATTTATTGCCAATTTATTAAACCCCATTTATTGACTAAGTATTCAGTCCATGCATTAGCTCATTAGCATGCAGGGCTTTTTCAGTGGGTTTTGGGGAAAAGGCCCCTGCCCAAATTGGGAATTTTTAATGCTGTAAATAGTCCAATTTGGGATAAAAGTATCGACAAATTAACCCGATGTGGAAGTTTCATTATTAATTTTTTGGCATTAAATCTCTGTATGCCTTGCTTTGGTGTCTCTGAAAGAGTTGCAGTGCTATTATGGTGTTTGTTTTGACAGTTCAGTGAGGTATTCAATGCAAAATCTCATGTATTTATAATTTTTCCATGAAATCTGGTGTGAGGCACAATACATCCGGTTCAAAGGAATATATTTTACAAGATTGGGATTTTTTTTCTTGAAATTGGGGAAAATGGTCATTAATTGGCATTGGGAATGGGGCCCATATTCGGCCCCGTGGCCGTGAGATAGGCTGAACAAGCCCAGACATGTGAATGCCATTTGCACTGAATTGGAAATAATTTGACAATTTATCGACAATTTATTCACCCCATTCAATCTCAGCCCTTTTTTTTGTTTGGGTCCCCTTTTCCTTGATGGATGAAACAGCAGGAAATGCCAGTGTTATTTCAAGAAATAAGAATTTGTTTCAGGACCTCAAAAATTGTCGTTAGTTAGCCCAAACACACCTTATATCATACAAGTTTTAAGATGAAGCCATTGAATTCGTAGAGCAGTTTTTGCAAAACCCAAATAAGTTCACACTAACACAAACTTATTGCACGTGTGTCTAGGAAATTTGGGCACTGACCGTCATCATGTTAGCAAAGACAGGTCATTTTTTATCTTTAAGAAATATACCTAATGTTATACATCATTGGAAAGAGCATTTCAAATGCAGATCAATGCACTTTATATCAAAGATCTATTGCTTAGAGTAAAGAAGTTATGGCATTTTTTAGTTGCCATGGTTAACAAAAACATGAGGCGAAAATAAGGACACATGAAGTCTCTGTGCAAAGTACATATTTATTGTCAATATAAACACATGGAGCTTATAATGTTAACATAAACAGAAAGACAAATTAAAATATAGACCAAAGCACTTTAAATTAAATGTCAATCACTAAGGACAACAAAGTGATTGTATTTTAAAGTTACCATGGACATTGGAAATATGTGCCGGGATAAAAATTTATTGTTTGCCCAATATCAGTCTATGAAATAAGTGATTTTCCGAACAGCTCATTCTTAAGAGCAAGCACAATACCTCATTCGCAGAATTTTGGTCCCCCTCAAAAAAGAAAGTTGGTTGCTCGAACTAAAATGTGGTTGTTGCGGGCAAGCAGACACCCTCTGATTTCGTCGACTGCATTATATCATTGCAGTTTTTCATCATATTCTTGTAAGAAAATATTAGTTTTCAATTTCATACTTTTAATTAGAAAAAAATTTTGTCGCTGCAAATTATTATTGAATCACCAAGACAAATTTATCTTTATTTTAGTTAAGAATAATTTTTAAGATTGTCATGGTAACGAAACAGTAAACACGATTTGGTGTCTACAAAGTGATTTTTAGAAAAATCTAAACACTACTGCTTTTGAAAGAATACTGCTAATTTAACAAATTGTCATTTTTCTACATTCTCAAATTTTTCAGATCTTCAGTTTAGTAATTCTAAAGCAGCTTGTTAAATTACAAAATATCAAGGAATTCTGTGTAACTGGGTCCTGAAAACACAAGAAAAAGGTGATATCATTCATACAAATTAACAAAAGTATCAATAAATCACTATTTTTGCACTAATGATAATGGGAACTAGTGAATCTTGTATGTAGAAGTATAAAATCACAGAAATAGTAAATGATTTGGCATAGTAGTTGAATTTTAAAGACATATCACAAAATAGACTTTACATGAACTAGTCATGATAATTGGGAAATCACTTAAAGGAAATAACATACTGGGGCAGTAAAAGCACCACAGTCAAGTTATATAAACTGAGCCCTGATAAGCAAGAAATCACCAATTATTATCAAAAGTTGAACACATTTTTTTCATCTTACCAGTATTTTTTTCCTGGATATAACAGCTAACTACCAAAAAAGTTCAGATACATATTGTACACAACAATAAGAACTTGTGCCATTTTGGCAAAAAGTTACTCTTCTAAATCTAACTTTTTTAAGGCAGAATTCCCTAAATGTTTCAAATGTCATACGATATTGAAAGCTCAGAATTTCATGTAACATTATGTCAAATTTCAAGAATCAGATTCCAAATGATACTGCTTATTATGAGTATGTTGGTTTTGACAAGTTTTTAATATTTTGCTCCTTGCTTTGACCAGATAATATGAGTTTTCAACCACAATTTAAATCAGAAGGATTTTACATCATGCTTCAAAATGTTAGGCTAAGTTTTGCATAATAGAATTATCTAAAAAAAAAAGGTTCTAAACAACAAATTAATTTTTAATTAATGATTTTTTTTCAAATTATTATTGATCATCTCACCTGTAGACCATGATGATGTTTGAAACAATCTCTGCTTGTTTGACGTGATAAAGTGCTAGGAGGCATACACTGAGAGTTAGAGGTGGGTGCCCACTGGTGAAGAGGGGTCTGTCACAGTAACAAAGAGATGTCTTGAGGTGAACTGCAACAACAAAAATAATCTTAGACATATTTTTTTTGTGATAAAACCTTAAATTATGTTTTACATGAAGCAAATCCAAATTTCATGGAGATTAAGCAACTTGACATCATCAGCCAATCAATGGCATAGAGGGATTCAGGTCCATGGAAATTAAGTTTGTAACAGATCTTTTCTAACGGCTATATAGTATAAAAATAGATATTGCTGTATCAATATGAAGCAAGTTTGATGCTAAAAATTCATTCTGTATTCCATCACATAATTTTCATCGACACTCACAACAATACAAATAGAAAAACATTTTGTATCCGAAATTTAGACTATCCGAAATATACTACACTTAACTTAAACCTCGCCTAGGCAATTCAAGGCAAAAGATATCAACACATATTTAGGCTCAAAATTCTCATAAATACATGCAGTTTCTGAAAATCATATTGCAAATTATTGCGAACACGTTTAATTTATAGTATTGCACGGTAAAAAATGCGAAAATTCTTACCAATTATCTTGGTTGTCCGTCATGCCAAATTCTACCAAAAAATGTCTGTACAGGTCGCTAAACATGTCCTTTCATCAAAACTAATAACTTTTTACACATAAAACATCTATAGAAGGCGGTAATTTATGTATAATAGTACCTGGTAATTCTGTAAATTTCAATAAAGACCGCCATTTTTGTTGACGATCTTGATCATGTGTCCAAATTCAAAGTCGCGAAACGAGTGTTTGAAAGTGTAACCAAACAAAAACCTGACTTGCTCATGTAGATAAGGTATTTTTTAGTTTATATGAACGAAAAAATGAATGATTTTCGCCTATAAAATAAAAGAAATGCAGGCACGAAATTTGCATGTTTACAATGGTGACACAATGGAGAAGCCTCATTTTGGTTCTCATTGACGTTGCTAATCATGTGCAAGTCCATTCGGAAAAGATGCCAAATTCAACATATAAAACATATTTTCCTTCCAAATCCACCAAATGTTAGAAAGTTTATTATCTAAATGTTCGATTGCTGACAAAATTTACTGATTATATTGAATCATGAGGGAGGATTGTTTGGATTTCGATTTTTGCTTATTTCTCTTAAATTTGCACGTCCGCCATGATTAGGGATGATTCGTCGACGTGATTTTAAAGATTCGCATTTTCGGTTATGAAGCACGTCAGACTCAAAATTATCATCGTATTTATAAATATTATGCATTTTACTGACTTATCAGCATGATTAAAATATCATAAAGCACAACAATATTCGATAAATCTTAAAAAACGTACCCGATAATAAAATCCATGTTCTCACTGTCCGCCCCAATATGGAAAAGAAAGTTATTGGTTATTTTGACCAACCAATCAGGTTGATTCACGTGACCAATACGTCATCACTGTGAAAGGGCACAAAATAATCGCTTAGGACAAAATTTAGCGGATAAATTTCTCAATTCGCTGTTTTCTATACCTTGAAATATTAATAAAGTGTAAAAAAATATTTCATTCAGTTCTTACAATTGGTGCAAGACATTTCGACCCCAACACATTTCGACCCCAAGCGTTTTATGAAGACATTTCGCCCCAAGACGTTTCGACCCCAGAGTTGAGACATTTCGATCCCAGTTTATATAATATTATAATATGATATAATATATAATATCATATATGAAATTTATTTTATAAATCCTTATATTGTTGAAATTATAAAATTATAGCATTTTATTTTATTTTGCAGCGATTGTGAACGACGTGCAGCATGATGTTGTAGATGTAGAATCTGAATGTCAATTTCTAACATTTCAACCCAAGAGCATAAATATATATTTACATATTCATATAAACTTAAAGACATTTAAAAGTTTGAAAATCAATAAAAATGAATTCACACATCTAGTTATTTTATCATTATTATATATTACATACCGGTAGATCTATATAGGATAAGTTATTAAAGTCGATTAATATGTAGCTTGTTGATATGTTGACCTTGAAACTATAAAAGTGTATTCCGATGGAAATTGTTCAATAATTTCAAGTCCTAATGTATAATGTATGTAAAGATGAGTAGTACTCAGTACGTTATAATAATAACGTTATATAATAATATATGATAAAAAAATATTAAATGCAATCAATAAATCAAATTTAACAAAATTTTATACAAGGCGGTAAGTATTTAAACTTCAAAAGGGGATGTTTTGTAAACAATGATATTATTCAGCCAGAATTTAAACATTAGAATATCGTTGTACAACTATTTATTTATTTATTAAGGTCTCACATTGCATGTTACTCAATATAATACAATTAAAACATATATACAGATAAAACTCAGACTAATAACAACATGCAATCCTTTCTAAATAGAAATACATGTGTGAGAGACTGTTATCAATTCAAACAATACAAAATAACAAATATTAAATTACAATCAAAAGCAAAAATGTACGCATGAAGACAAATTTATAATTAAGAATAGTAAAAATAATAATTTAATAAAAATACTAAAAAATGGATTTCTTACACAATAAGAAAGTTCGACATTTTAAAATATTAAAACAGGTTTTTGCACTAATCCTTATTAAATCTGGGTGGGTAAAAATTACTGTGAGCTGTTCATTACATGTTAAGCTAGTAAAATCATTACATATATTAAAAACTTGTGATAAGAGATTAAAACGTATATCATCACATAGACAACAACATAACATTACATAGGTTCCCATACACAGATATTTAACCCAAAAATATCGTAAGGATTCCATGGACCCACCCCTTAACTTTTTTGTTACTCAATTTATTTCTTAAAACTTAATAACATTTCAAAGCTTAGATAATGTAGTTTTCGCATATGTTTTAATTCTTAAATCAGATAATTAAAACAAAAACTAGGCTTGTTTAAAATTATTCTTTCCTATTTTTTTCGCGCATATTTTTTATTGGAGTAAATGGACCCATCTTTTATTCTATTACTTATTAATGCACATTTATAGAAAATATATATTTTAAAAGCTATTAGAAAGAAATTTTCAGAAATGTTACGTTGAACTAAATCGGACTGCTAGTCATGGGGTTGTATACATTTCAACACAACTATGTCAATTCAAGTAACATGACAATTATCGCTTATCACCCTGCATGAAACTTATTGAACACATGGGAAAATGTACCCACCTATATAAGCCATTCATTTCAATATCCTACAATAAGTTTTTTGATAGCAAGCAATTTATAATGTTGAAATTGGGTTAAAATGAACTAACTTATAAGCATTTGAATAGCACACTGTCATGCGCTGATGTTCTCAGTTACGATTTCAATTTACTTTTTATAGAAGTTAAGTCCATATAAGGGTTTATGTATTAATATCTTTAAAAATGATTAAACAAGAGTATTACTTATTACATGGTTTAATTCGTACGATTATTAATTAAAGTATGCGTGCATTTGAATTGAACTCGACTGTAGCGCGCATTTTCATCGTAGGCCTACTGAACAACAATGAAGACCTATAATATTGTAAAGTTGTCGTCAATCACAATCACATAGACTTTTAACGATTTATACATAAACTTATAGGATGGGAGTAAAGTCAATTATGTACCATAACAATAAAGTGCGGTATTCTATGATACGACCACTTGTACATGTATAATATACATTTGTATATCTCTTAAAAAGGCACTTATCTTTAGATCCTGTTTTTATCCTTAGTATATCAATAGTCATTTTTCACAGAATATAGGTATAAATTTTTATTGTTATATAAAATTTTACCCTATTTTTATACGTTTAGAAACGTTTAATAAAGCAATACATGTTCAGTATTGTTTAATTAATATTATAGATTTTCAAAATCGCGGTCTTTAAAAACAAGACAAAAATGGTACTATAATGGAAAATAATAGACGTAGTAAATTATTTATGTTATCTCGGAATGGTCTTTAATTATACAGGTACATTTGTTTTACGACAAACCTCTTTAACTGGAAAAATTAAAGGCTTTAAATGTTTTATTGAATAATTCCAATGATCTTTATGAAATGAGATAATAAAATAATTTGTATTTTGTAATGTCGAAAATGGCCGCCAATTTCGACAACTCTCGTTAGCCAATTACAGTTCGTACAAAAAATCCTGTTTATGTTGTAAACATTACAATGATCATATCCACGGCCAGTGATGCTCAGGATGACAATAAAATATTATGCAGTGTTAATTTTAAAATGTTTTGATATATGTCTTGTTGGGATAATGGTAATGCGTTCTATCGCTACCAGCATTATGAACTATTGAGGTGGTGGTTTATCAGCCTTACTAATAAACTTTACAACCATTTCAATACTGGGCTACCTTAGCAATGGATTGGCTTATTGTAATGTCTAAACAAACACACAATGTTATTTTGTAAGAACTATAGATGCCTCCCTATCGCCAGTAATATTATATAAATATTTACCCGGTACAGCTCTTGTATCAATTTAATACATACAAAACACTTGAAGGCCGTGGCGTAGTGGTTAGCATGTCTGACTTCGAATCCGGAGATCGCGGGTTCGAGCTCGGTCGCGGTATGTCATACCCTTTACATGAGTTGTCGGCCTCGTGGTAGGGTAAGTTAGTACAGGTGATATAAAAGCGTCCAGGTAAACTATAGTAGGAAGAGCTGGCCGTCGTATATATGACTTAAATATGTGTTGAATACGACGTTAACCCCCCCCCAAAAAAAAAAAACATCCCCAAAAAACAAAAAACTGATCTCTTGAGTCAGCTTCTGGCATTTATATACATTACTCGATTTCATTTATCTGTAGCGTGTTCAATTACACTAAACGTTACAGTACGTTACATAACGATACATTCGGAACTCCTCGGCCATTCGCTGCGAATAATCTAATTTAATACACAAATATGCGATCGTTAAGGCGATGAGTGATATGTTTCAAAATTAAGAACTATAAACGAAACATCACTCAATGCCTAAACGATCATATATTTGTTTACTTCAACACTGGTAGTTTCAAAATAGCGTCTAAATATGTCCGAGATTAATCGCAACGAATGGCCGAGGAGTTCCGAATGTATCGTTACGGAACGTTTTGTAACGTTCGCGGTAACTGAACGAAGGGCAGCTTTTACCTGTAGCACTTAAGTAATATTGTAAATTGCATATTAAAATGTATAAGCGCTGTTTCGGTTTAAAATAAAGTCAAGCACTGGCTATATATTTAGAGATAATCTCTTCAAGATGGGAGCTACCCATTTGGACGATGCTGCAAACTTGACAAAAGAAAGAGTTGTATTAGTTCAGTGCTACATCAGGTTAATATTAACGTTTAATACATTGGCAGATTTGATCATGATGAGATCTAAGGCAATTAGGTTTATGTTGGTTCTGACACCACTGAATCGTGGACCGAGGATTGACATTCTTTCATCCCATTAAAGGGAAGAAACCAATGCTAGGATGTTGCGTAAATTGTGACATGGTTGTCTTCTTACATATTACAATAAAGGGAAGTAACTAATGCGAGTATAAAGTAGCAACGCGTGACGTAACCGCTGTGAGGAGTTTGGTATTTAGCGTTTTTTTCTGACATGGTTGTCATTCTTACATTATTACAATAACGGACGTAATAATGTTGCGTAAAATCTTCTCAAAAGGTTGCCATCCTTTTATCACAATAAGGGGAAGTGACCAATGCGAGGATGTTGCATAAAAACTTGCCTGTTTGTCATTTTTAGCTCGACTTTTCGAAGAAAATGAGAGCTATTGCTATACCTTTTGCGTTGGCGTCGGCGTTGGCGTTGGCGTTGGTTTTCAGGTTAAAGTTTTTTGAAACACTTATAATTTGAACACTATCCAAGTTATTTTATTGAAAGTTGGTATACTTATTAAGTGGGACTATATTAACCATTCTGTGAAAGGGGATAACTCTGGATGAATTATTTTTTGAGTTATTTCCCTTTTATACTTAATCTTTATGTTTGTGTTCCTTGCATGTACTTGCTTCTAATGAAATATGTTTTACATATTTTTATTTGAATTCTTACTGTCGGCATCTTGAACTACATAATACATTTGTAACCAAATTAGTGGTCTTTTTATATTCTGTTTCGTTCCGTTTAGCTAAATCATATTTAAAAACAATCATTAAATGGAAGGAACACTAACTAACAGATTAGCCTTATTACATAATAATGATTAGTTGCAGATTCAAACTTGACAGTTATACAAACATTAACGATTATCCGATATTCCTAAAAAAATCATTGATATAAATTATATTCTGTCTCGTTTCGTTCCGTTTCGCAAAGTACCAATACCTGTATGGGTATGGTACTTTGCGAAACGGAACGAAACAAGAGAGAAAGGGCTAATTTGGTTATATACATGTATTTATTATGTGATTCAAGATAATGACAACAACGCAAAATAGTAGTTTGATAAAAAAAGTATTTTATAACACGCGTGTACATGCAAGAAAATATGCAAAAGCCTTCCCTTTACAAAAATACAATTTTCCTATAATCTTATAACATACATGTAAAAAGGCGACTTGTAGATACAATTACTACATATATAAAGCCATAAATGATTATTTGATATACCTGGCAAAATTGCATGTCGAGGTTATTTATGAAGGTACATGTACCTATGCGTTTGATACATAGAAAGTCAGTAGCGCAAGTGTTAGCAGGTTAGACGACTACAAGACCAGCGATCCTGGTTCGATTCTCACCGCAGCTGATATCAAGACTAGTGTTCAGACTAAATCGAATTAACGTAAACTATAGATATTTGCTATACATATAACATATATAATAATCTATGCATTGTTCGAAACGAAAATAATTTCGTTTGTGGCGGTAACTGTAAGTATACATAAACCATGTATAGTGTATATACCGTTTTGCCAGACTTTAAAATCTGTATGATTTATTTCGGAGTGCGACAATTACCGACAAACCGTCATTGAATATTCAAATGTCCCAGGTCAATATTGCCAAACAATACCATAAGTTTCTTGTAAATAAATAGTATTCTGTTGTTTCGTTTCGTTTCGTTTCGCAAAGTACCAATACCTGTGTGGGTATTGGTACTTTGCGAAACGGAACGAAACGAGAGACAAGAGGCTATTCTGGTTATACATGTATATGTATTACGTCATCAAAGATGCCGACAATAAGAATGAAAAGATAAATAGACGGAGAATCATATTTTCGGATGGCAATTTATACAATACAACCAAGAATGATGTATGAATAAGATAAGATAAGCTTTATTTAAAGTCGGCAATAAAAACAATGATTTACCAATCCAGGCTCGACCTTTATTCTACAGGCAAGCATAAACGATCATTATATATGAATGCCCGAAATATTTCATGTAAAATACATTATTTTTTCTCGTTACGTTCCGTTTCACAAGATACCAATACCTGTGTGGGTATTGGTACTTCGCGAAACGGAACGAAACAAGAGAGAATGGGCTAGATTGGTATAATGACATCAACAGCACAAACATAGTAGTTTGAAGAATAATCACGCGTGCACATACAATGAAATATGCAAAAGCGACTAGCGACGTTAAAAAAGAAACTCTACATTTACTTTTAGTAAAGTGTTGTATGGTACCAGTAATTAGTTATGGCGTTGATGAGCGGTCGCAAATTACTTGAACAATATTGACATACAAATTCTTGTGATCATTATTGTACATGGAAGCATAAACGATTATTAGATAAAAAAAAACATTTCATGTATATAAATAATTTTTTCTCGTTTCGTTCCGTTTCGCAAAATACCAATACCCGTGAAGGTATTGTTCGTTTTTTTTTCTCAACTGTCAAAACATGAATAATTTTACGGTGACTAAACGCTCTTTGTCTTACACACGTGATATTGAGATAGTGTGTAATCATTCACCGTGAAATTAATCAAACTTTGACAGTTGAGAAAAAAATGGACAATAATGGTACTTTGCGAAACGAAACGGAACTAGACAAAACTATAGTTCATACTTAATTGTTTGTGTATAATGAGTTTCATCGGATAGACTAAGATTATACAGAGTTCATATAATTTACTATTATGATTACTGTATATTGATTTTAAGAAATTACATTTCATTTCTTATTTCCCCCATGTGGTGCCTCTCTTTTCGTTCCGTTCCGTTTCGTTCCGTTTCGCAAAGTACCAATAGCCGTTTAGGCGTGGTAACTGATTCTCACAGTACACAACATTGTAGTCCTATATATAAGACCCGCCGTAACTCGTTTCACATAAACACAATGTTGTGTACTTCCAAACAGTTTCTTGTAACCTTCGGGATTTCTCACAAAAGTACTGAATTCCCCCTCCCCCCTAAAATAATGAGTGTTACCCCCCTTCCCTATTAAAGAATTCAAATTGTTTGCCAAACATTTGATATCATCAGTGTTCTTCTTCTAAATTATCTTTATACGTACAATATATTGTAAAATATTCTTGAGAGATTACATAGGCGGATCTAGCGGGGAGGGGGGTCAGGGGGGTCTGAACCCCCTCCCTGGAATTTCCAAATTTACATTTTCATTAGTATATTTCTTGACTGTAAGTCATTTCTAAGTAGCATGAAGCTATTTTTCTTGGTGCTTAACATAGATTTAATGGTAATGTATTTTCTATTATTAATACGTTGCATTATTCTGCGAAATGTGTATAATGTGGTTGTGGTTCGAAGTTTGGACCCCCCTAGAAAATGTTTGGACCCCCCCCCCAGAAGAAAATCCTGAATTCGCCCTGGATTATCATCTAGTCATCATAACCTTTAACTAGATGGTTTGAACTAACATCGACACTGATGGTAGTACACTTCTGCTGGTGGCTTTTGCCTCGACTACAAGAAGTTGAAGCACCAAGTGCAGAAATACAGTGAAGGTTATTAAGACTATCGAAAATCGACGGTCTTAATAGCGGAATGGTCTAAGTATAGGAACCTTTCTATCGAAATATGCATTTAGTACAAAATCGAATGGCTTTACTGTAACCAATGCGGTTTTATTGCAGAAAGTTAAAAGAAACTGATAAACTTTTTTTCGTTTAAAATTTAGCATTTGGCTTCAAAATCGAACGAATTTGTTGTAACCAAGGTGGTTTTTATAGCGGAACTTTATAGTACTTCCTGAACCACCCCATTACATGTATTACACACCCTATATACTGATGAAGCGTACATAACTGAAGACATTGATGTTCGTTGTTAATCTACTCTACAGATAGCAGTATTCTGTACATTAACTAGACCTTACTGCTACAGTTTCCGTGTATCAACTATCTACATCTTATATTATAGACAGTTTATATATATTCTACCGTGCACTTGTTGTTTCATTGAGCTACCTACATTTTCCTTGGAATATATCATTTTGTTTCCGGATTTTATTTGACCACACATACTTGTTAATTATGGCTATGCGTAGAGGTGGCAAAATTCCGTAAGTATTTCATTTCTGTTTACTTGATATCGTTTTTGTATTTATTTATTTTATTTATTTTTTGAAAAAGATCTGAGAATTAAATCGCAAGAAACCAACAATATGCCTATTTCATTGGCTTAAAATCGGCTTTAAATTTATCTGATCCATTATTTTATTCATTTGGAATTTGCAACTATGGTTATTTTTTCTATTTAAATAAATAACAAATATATAACTGTAAGAAATACAATCAGACATGTTCGGCAAAAATCAGCATCCTCTTCAAAATAGTTTACATTGTAAATTTTGTTGTATTTAGCATGTGTTTTTGTATTTGACATTTGTTATCTTGCAATTCTAAGGTATTGCATCTTTAATATTGATTGAGTCTATTCTGATAGCTTTGCGAAATGCTTTATGCCAAAGAAGCAAAGCGACGACATATTAAAATATTATTATAAACGTGCATGTAAAGGGCCTATAGTATCATTAAGTTTGTTCAAATATTTCCGACAATAAAGCTCGTTTGGCTCAGACGGTAATGAGACAGACAGCCAATCTAATGGTTCGATTCTCAGGTGGTACATACATGACCTTATATACAAATGTACAATCGTGAGATTTGTCAAGAAAGGCTTTCTACGACGGTTATCTGTTATACCACTGTAGCATGAACCTGTCAGTACTCGGCCACTGACGATGGTGTGCTCTTAGAACTGGTTTTAAGCTTAGGTTTATAGAGATTTAAGCATCTCAACGACCAGTGAGTAAGTCGACTGCTATGTATGGCATTATAAAAAATCCGACACTAACAAACTGAATGCACATGACACTATAGTTTGGATTACCTGCCTCTTACCACTATCGTTATCGGGTCAGACAAACCGTAATAATGGCCGCCCCCTCAGTTATTATTTAGGTAACAAAATTTTCGTTTACGTTTTCTTAACCTTCAGGATCATTAGCTGACGATAGTAACTATAGTAGCACTTCCGTGCTATATAGGTTATTCGATTTCGATTTTTCTGATTGCACGTATATTTAGCGAACGATTAACAAAAAAACATGTCTCGAAGTGAACACAATTCGAACGTGGATCAGTCTCGTTAGAATTTCGAATACTTTATTTAGCATAAATGTAACCGAACAACTAAAAGAGTGTATCCTCTGTAATTCTTGTACAATTATCCTCTGATTTAAACCTGTGTACTGATAAATATTCATTTGAAAACATAATTATCCAATATCTAATTCAATACATCGGTCGTTGCCATAATCACGCTTTGCCTGACGTACTTTTACCTGTTACAGTACGACTGGGAACCAGAAAAATGACACTAATGCTATCAATACATATAATAATAAAATCAGCAAGATTCTTGCATTTTGTAAGTTACGTCGGTGAATATCCTGACAAATTCATTCCACAATATTACTTTTTTTATTACTTTTATTGCATTAGATACTTGTATGAACATGAAATATAGAAGATTCAATTATTGTAATACATCAATGACGTATTAAAACATTCGGAGAAAATCGGAAAAACGCTCGAGTGATTCCGGAAGTTTACGGAAGCTAGCTCTAAGAATATTTGAATGCAATCGTGAAGTCAAGATGCGCACGTGGTTAACAGAATAATCATATTACTATTATTCAGCAGATTGACTGAAGGAAAGGTTATCTTGTCATAAAATTACTTATTGACGCATTGTTGTGATTATAAATGACAAACATTTCATGTTACTAATTGCATGCAGTATATACATGTATATACATGTTTACATTTATTGTTTTATACAGTACTTTGGGACATAGCTACATGAATAATACAGAAATATAAGTCAATTCCATTTTAGACATTTTAGAAGATAAAAGGTTATTACAATTAGATGTGTACAGTGTTTATTTTCCCTCTTAGGGGAAAGGTGGCAGGCCCTTTTTGAGGGGAGAATAGTGACAAAAACCAAATTAGGGGAAACAGATTTCCTTTATTTTCAATACTTGAGATAACATGGATCCACTAACAGGGTAACATTTCCGTCTACTTATATAAAATTTCATCGATTGAACCCATATATGCATCTGTGATTTCTCTGTAATGCTTGAGGAATGGGCAAAAATACTATAAAAAGTACTGAAGTTTTAGGACACTCTGGCGGGATTTTTTTACCTGGTAAGGGGGAAAATATATACAATTTGGAGAGAGGAATGGGGCCTAATTTCTGCCCCAAAATGGCCTGAAAAAACCACTGGTGTATAAGGTATATGTTTACAACATAACGTGTAGCTAAAACCTATTTGTAATCGACAAGAAATGTATCAAAATAAAGTTACTCTGTTACAATATAATCATGCAATAATAATGTATTGTACATAATAATAAAGTCATACGCGACATTTTATAATTATAAACGTTCTATACTGTTACCTGTGGAAACGTTATGAGCATTTTACGATTGTTTCCTGTTTTTGGGTTACGACGATTTTTGTCGTAAGATTTTTTGTCATATGATTTACAGATCCTTTGGAATTCACAGAGACTGTGAAATTAGTCTGCTTCGTACTTTCATAACATATAATATGATGATAGCAATTTCGAGAAACATTTTGTGTCGAAGCAGTTTTTTGTCGGAATTTCTTAAGCATGTTCATAATAAGCGATGGTTTTTTTTTTGTAAATAGTTCTGCAGAAACAATTAATATTGCACTTGGAGGAAGCGTAAAGTCTTAGTAAAAACATGTGAAAATGCTTCCTGTTCAACATACGAGTTACTAATTTACGACCAAAGTTTAAGTCAAAAAGTTTCATGAGCACAATATGAACTCAGTATTGGCATGTTTTCGAGTATCATATTTATCTTTTCGATAAGAATAACAAATCTTAAGAAACTATATATACTCTCTCTTTATCTCTCGCTCTCATTCTGTACTAGTTACTGGAATATTCCTTATTTTCTTTTTGTCGGAATTTCTTAAGCATGTTCATAATAAGCGATGTTTTTTGTAAATTGTTCTGCAGAAACAATTAATATTGCACTTGAAAGAGTTCTTTGTAAAAACATGTGAAAATGCTTCCTGTTCAATATACAAGTTACAAATTTACGAGCAAAGTTTTAGTCAGAAAGTTTCATGAGCACAGAATGAACTCAAGTATTGGCATGTTTTCTGATACCATATTTCTCATTCCGTTAAGAATAATAATTCTGAAGAAACTGTATGTATACACTCTATGTACTAGTTACTGGTATATTCCTTATTTTCTACCCTAGATTGTTCACACCTCGACCTCCTAGGGTTGATATACCTCATAACTACATTGTACCTGAGTAAATAAAAACATGTCAATAATTACAATATCAGACATAGCTTAATTAAATATACGTTTGTTATCATTCCAGCCCTACAAACTTAAGTTACTGCAAATTCTGGAATTTTCCGTAAAATTTGCTTTATTAGTTCTCACTTTTTCAGAATTTGGAGTTACTCACGCTATGGCACTTAGATAGATCGCGATTTGCTTTTTTGTGGCACTAAGTTTGACTACCGGGCAAAAGACTTGTCAAAAACGATGCAGTTCGTGCAATTCCCGGTGTTTCAATTCCATAGAATGCGTCAATACCCAAATGTAGGACATAAGCGAAAAACAAGTAAAATGTAGATACTTCAAGTTCTGTAATCGAAGTCATTTAGATATACATGTAGTTAACACATGAACAAGAAGTAGATTCTTGCGAAGCAATGCTGATGCAAAGCATTTTTCTTTTTGCCTTCGATGTTTGGTTAATGCATGTTTAATAACTCAGATAGTAATAATCATGACAAGGCAAATAAAACAGACCGGGTAGATGATGACGAAAATCTTATCATATAAAACTGAAGGTACAATCATATGTTGATGTGATTATAATACAGTAAAAATATTATACACGTTGTGATAGTGATGATAATGTTGCCAGTTTGTTTCTGGAAACATAGAAACATAACATAACAACAAAGAATTGATTTCCTACATCAAACAAACGTTAGAGTTGATTAACTTGCTTCCTGATGTATTTTACAATCAACGAGTGCATCAGAAACGCCAGCAATATTTGACTGTTTGATCAATTGCCATTTCCAGAACGTTTCCTCGTTGTCTTTTTACCTTGAAATTCTCGAGTGTAATGGTATATGTGTGTGAGTAAGAGAAAAGTTTTAGCTGTTGACTAATTTGTGCGACATAAAGACATCTTTAGGCTTCCTCATCGACTAACAATGCATTATACATCCTACGTTTGTCATTGAACTTATCCTCAATAAAACACATTGTTTCTCTCCTTTTTTTATCTGCTATATTGTTTTACATGATTACTGAATATTTTGTCTGGCAAAATCTGGAAGCGCAAGTATTCCTATACTAAGTTGAACAAAACGCGGAAAACTACGAAGAAATTTCCTTTCTCCTAGCAATCTCATATCACTTGAAATGTACTGAAAATAAGTAGGCTGAAAACAGGAACAGTAATAGTGAAAACACAGACCTTCCGCACAGCCAAAAAGCAAAGAGGGAGATTTTTTAGATTTTTAAACTTTTGTTATAAAAAGGATGCCACAAACAAATAACATATACAAGAACATGAGGGGTTTCTGTCTCGGAATGAATCGTGGTAAAATAATTGCCACTTGGGGATTAAACCAGGTTCTAGGGTGAACCAACCTCACTTTTGCCACAACAGCTACTGGTAAGGACAAACAATTACAAATTTTATCTCTGAAAAAACTCCAACCCACCATTCACTCGACAATGTTGCGTACAAAAAAAATGCAAATCCATAACAAACTATCTTCAAATAACATCCTGCTCAAACTTCATGGCAAATAGGACTGTGGATCGTTGAGCTAGTGGATTTTGTTTCAATGTGTATCAATCAAAATTTTGACAGAAGATAGTTGGGTCCCTTCTTATTAATCGATTAATAAATTAACAAAACGGAAAACATGAAGATTGGTGCTTTTAAATCGGGTCTAAAATTAAAGTGAAAATATTTTATATTTTTCCCTAAAAATTGATCGCGATCCGGCGATTTTGGACGTGACGAATACTCGTACTGGATTTTCTGGACGGGTTCACGAATATCCGAGTACTCGGATACTCGCAGCTACCCTAATGGCAGACATGTGGAAATTAATGGAAGTAGTTCATAAAATAGTAACAAAATGATAATACCACTCTTCTGAGAAAGTTGGTTAATAAATATGTTGCTATTTTATTATCATATTATGATTCTGCTGTGTATACCTGTATCACTATTTCCAACAACATACATCAACATCGGTATAGCTCTATACGTATCAAGACAATTAATTCTGATCAGCAGTATGGAAGTAATTGTTGTCTGATATAATTAATCAACGAGTTCATTTTTGTTGTACTAACCGTCTGAAATCTGCTGATATGTGTGTAAGCTAACCTGAGGTCAGTCATGAAAAATGACATCTGTCTATTAAATACCAATTGTTTCAGCTTTGATAAAGACTATACTAATTGCTATGACATGATTGCCGTTGTAAATCGTGTTCATGCAAGCATACAAACTTGTGATCACATATTGCAAGGTCATCCATGCTGGCATTCATGCTATTGCCGCTCAACAAGTTCTCAACAAGTGTATGCGCATGCGCCACTCATTTCATTCAGTCGGAATACCTCGATATTTTCCGCAATGCATGAAAATGTCCAAGAAGTTGTGATTGTGATGTTGCCATTCTGCAATGGTGAAAAATGCGATCATAGAATATTCCGTAACAAAATTGGTAGCCATATCATTGCAGAATACCAGATAAATGGTGTATAAGCAAGGATGTGTGATAGAACTGATAAATGTTGTGTTTGTTGATTAACCAGACACCAGCAATGTAAACATTTCATTATAAACATATCATTGCACCGTTCTAGATGTTATCACCTTATGTAAATATTATTTATATTGTGTTCCTGATTTTCTTGGGGGAAAACAGGTATTACGTCAATGTACATACGCCTGTATAATGATGTATAATGCAATTAGCTTTTATATGATAAAATAATTGAAATGATATGCTATGCACAAGGTAGTTGATGTAGGTTTCTATCTTTTATATCTAACAAGCTAGTTTAGATGCTCTCTAAATGGGACAGCGCAAAACTAGTCTAACCACATGTAAATAAAGAAGAAAGTAGACTAATTCTCTGGATGACCCACAATAAACTTCTTGGATAAAGTGAAAACAGTGTTATTCCATGAATGAGATACTATTTATATACATGTATGTAGATAATATCATTAAACATACACAGTCATGTATTTCCAATGTATATCTCATAATATTATACTATGTATTTTAGCTCTCTTCTATTTTATCATGTTTTGTTCTGTTCTGTTCTGTTCTATACTTTTTCTGTTCCATACAGTACAGTTCCGCCACTTACATTGCTCTAACCTGCAATAAGAAGTTAAGCGCTTGTATCTCTCGAATACAGTAAAGCATAAATCAGGAAAGTGAATGCATCTCTGTCACAATTATACGAAAGACTGGTAGGGTCATTTCAACTTCACGAATTCCCGATTTCATCTTCATGAATTCACGAAGTTGAAATCGTGAATTCATGAAGCTGAAATCGTGAATTCATGAAGCTGAAATCGTGAATGCGTGAAGTTGAAATCGAGAATTCACAACGTTGAATTCCTGAAGTTGAAATCGTGAATTCATGAAGTTGAAATCGTGAATTCATGAAGTTGAAATCGTTAATTTATGAAGTTGAAATCGTAAATTCCTGAAGTTGAAATCGTGAATTCATGAAGTTGAAATCGTGAATTCATGAAGTTGAAATCGTTAATTTATGAAGTTGAAATCGTGAATTCATGAAGCTGAAATCGTGAATTCCGTATGTTAAAAAGAAGTTAAAAATGTGAATTCTTGAAGATGAAGTCGGGAAATCATAAAGTTGAAATGGCAGTACCGGTCTTTCGTACAATTAAGCTAATTACACTGCACCTCAGCTAGTTATAAGATAATGGGAGTTATTTCACAGATACAACACACATGTTTTATATGTATAATAATAATAACATTGTTTATAGATAAGGTAGATACCAATGTTGACAGTTAACTATATTATAAATAAACAATACATAGATCTAGTGCAATATTAATGGAATATACATAAAAGCAAAATGTGCAACCAAGTAGAGATATTGACTCAATTTCCAGGTGTGCTAAATTAAGACTAATCCTTGCTTTACCATAGTTTGGAGAAAACTTCTGTGGTAAAAAGTTCAGGAGTGTTTGGAATGTGTGATTTGTAACTATTCCGGAATCAATGCTGTACCATATTGGAGAAGGCTGACCAGACCATAATAATAATACTGACAAATCTCTCTCACGTGACTATTTTCATCACGTGACTTGAAAATTGCTATTAATTGCAGTTTTAGAGCTGTTATTCCGTACCATAAATTTTTGTAAAAGCTTACTAAGTAATATTACATTGTTAAAAGACATAGCCATTAGCAACTTAGTATTAATAATTGCCCATGTTTTCTGATCTTCTCTGATTTATGAATGATAATAAATCATGCCCTGTAGATAGCTTTCATATCTCATAGAAGTTCAATGAATTTAGTACAGTGATAAGGAAACTAGTTCTAAACGAAAACCACGTGTTATGAACAACTGTAGCATAGTATAAGACAATGATATAATTAAAACAAGTTGGGAAGATGAAGATTTTTTATCTCTCTATATGTGTTACAAAAGTACCCAGTTTCCTAAGGAAATCGCTACCTAACGCTGTTGGTGCCATGCTTACACCAAAAGCCATAAATATGCTATATCACATCGAGGGTACCAGAGGCGAAGCGATATGCTTAGGGCAACTGACAAATTTATTGAATGTTTCGGGTACAGTGTAACGCGAGAATGATACGTTGCGGATCGAGTGAAATTTTGATTGTATACAGGCTACCATACAGAGACATCGGGTACACGTTACAAATGTATGGGCTGTACTCATTAGATACAGCATTAATTGAGAAATCCGTATAACTTATTTGTGAATCCTTATAGTTTTTTTATTCTGAGTTCCAATACAGGACCGAGCAAATCGTTCGAAGTTCGGAGTGTTTGGAAATCACAGGTTTCACTGTATTACAAGTATCAATATAATGTTGTTTATTGTAAAAAAAAGTCTATCATTTCAACTGTACGGTGTTTATTGTACATGTGTGTATATATTTTTGTGTGCCAAGTTTATGATTAATGGGGTTTATTGTTTATGTTTTTTTTATCAAAGAATCTTTACTTCCAAACACCTGTAATTTTACTACTTGGTTCGAATATCATGATAATATTATTGAATGCCAAGTTGTAAACTGTCCATCATTGGAAAATATATTTTGTATAGAAGGTCAAAATCATTGTGATAAGTTTAAAATGTCGTTCGAACGTGTATTAAGTGGTTCAAGTTTCTTGTTTAAGAAATTTAGGAGTAGTTGCAATCTATCATATAATAGGAACCACAGATTGCTGGCTCGATGATACTCGATGATACAAAAATATTTGATCAAGTTTTATATAATTTTTTATGAATGAGCGTATCTTCGAGCCTGCGATCTTAGATGGGGAAATGAATATTATAGTGTAAAAATCTATAAATGATAGTAATATCAAAGAATGGCAGAAAAATACTGGTGATAAGCATTTCATACTATCTCACTTGAATCAATAAGTATTATCATTATTAGAAGTATTCTTAAGTCTTTGATAATGGGTGCTAAAATTGTTGTGAAAATAATTACGAAAATAACTATATGTTCCTGGATAGATAAAAAAATACCGATAAACCGTATTTAAATTATTTTTGCTCTTACTGATTTTTAATTTCAGCAATACAGTTATATAATGACATGTTTCTGTCACCAGATAACAACATACCTAACTAGTTATTAAGTGGTTATCTAGTTACGTAACAATATAATAACTAAATTAACAAGTTGATTTGTTAATGTATGTATGTATGTATGTTAATAAAGTGATTCACTAGTTACGTAACTAGTTAACCACTTATCCAAAATATTGCAAACTTGTTAGTTATATGTGGTTATCTTGTGGCAGAAATATGCCACCATACTGTGCTAAACACAACAGTTAATTACATCAAAATAATTACCATACGCTGTGTTTTAAAAATATTCCAACATTTTAAACGATGACAAACACTATTTTTGTATATTACAGCAAGGAGGTGATGGCAGTGTTTGAGAAATACATGAAAAATAATGTAAGAAATTTAAAGAAAGAACAAGCCATAGATTTGTTTGAGAAAGAATTTGATTTAGATAGAGAACAAGGTGAAGCTATGTTTAAAACATTTGATAAAGATATGAATGGTGTTATGAGTATATGGGAATTTCAACAGTTTTATATGTGTATGGGAGACCAGTAAGTAAAACATAAGATATTTGAAAGAAAAACAAAATTTCATCTCATGCATATATGTATAATTTTACTGTCGACATTCATAATATCATTTTTGTCATCGAACTTTAGTCATCGAGATGGTATAACTTTAAATCAACACTCATTCAATGTTCTTTTTTGTTATTCAATATTTTGTTTGTAAATTATATTGTTCGTTTTTTCTCAACTGTCAAAACATGAATAATTTCACGGTGAATGCGTTTGTTAAAATGATTGTCGTAATACACTCATGAGCTTTCGAAAGTGTGTATTATGATTGAGTAAAGCTTCTTATGCCGTATGATATGTTTTAGTAAAGATGTTTTAATAACAATTAGGCCGCCAGTACAAAAACAATGCATTCAGTCACCGGGAAATTATTCAAGCTTTAACAGTTGGGAAAAAACGGACAATATATTTGGTTAACGACACTCCAATACTTATAAGTAAGTAAGTAAGTAAGTAAGTAAGGTTTTTATTAAAGTGACATGTGTAAGATACAGTACAAAAATATAAAGAACAATGACATATAAGTACAAAATACACCCGGCCCTATGGACCTATAAGTCACTGTATGAAACTAAATGTATATACACTATAAACAAATACATAGAATTATCTATTATAAGTAAGTCTCTGTCTCTTTAAGTATGATCTCACCAGGTACTTTGCGACTTTACGCGGATGGTTTAAAAGTAGGGATTTATTCTTATTTTCATCATTGAAATCTAAAAAGTCATTATTTAAAAATATGTCATGAAATATTTCATCTCTTATGTTGTCATAACAATTACAATTTAATAAAATATGTGTCTCTGTTTCAACAGCATTTTGATCACAGAATAAACATAGTCTCTGTTCTAAAGATTCTCCGTTATAACGACCAGTTTCAACTCTTATAGGCAAAATGCCAAAACGTAGCTGCGCTAGTAGTGATCGTTCATTTCTATTCAGATTAAGGGAAACATATTTTTCTTGTTCAAACACTGTTTTAAAAGTTTTATAATATCGTAGTTTAGGAACGTTTAGAATTTGATTATTCCATTCATTGTTATAATACTCCGTGATGAGTGATTTTAGTGAAGACATGTTAACACATTGTTTATTGTTATAACAGTTTAATAATCCAAGTTTGGTCATTATATCTTTTACGTTATTACACCAGTTGTTTTTTCTAGATGTATAATCGTTTTCAAACATTTGTTTTGTTAGCCTATCACTTCTCATGTTGATAAGTCTATTCCAGTAACGTAGTATGGATATCCATCGTCTGTACTGTACTGGTAACCAGCCCATATCACCATGTATAGCTAGAATTGGCGCAAATCTATGGACTCCCAGAAAATAACGAATGGCTCTGTTTTGTATGTTATCAGTTGACTGATACTTGCGGTGTCCCCAAACACTAGCCATATTCTATCACAGGTATCACACATGAATCATATAGTTTCTCGTATGTTTTGATGCCAAAATCTTTCATATTGTGAATTTTCGATATGACTTGTCCCAGAGCACGACCGGCACTTTTTGCTAGGATGTCAGCATTGGGTGTGAAGTCACCATTAAATTGAAATATAATACCAAGATATTTATAAGTTGGCACTAATTCTAAAATATTATCTCCAATTTTGAATATCTGGTCTGTTTGTTGGGTTCTAGTCTTTCGAAAATGTATGCACTTCGACTTATCAGTGTTAATTAAAACTCTCCATTGTTTACACCACTTATGCATAGTATCGAGCATGGTTTGTAAATTAGTCTCATTTTTTGCAATAAAAACAATGTCGTCTGCATATGTTGTTATAATCAATGACGTCTGTGAATAGTTGAATATTGGGAAATGGAAATACTCGAAAACTGCAAGGGCAAAAACTCCGAATTAATATATCGCAAACCATTATTAGATTAACTCCCTTTTCCAAGAACACTGATTTATCTTTAAATGATATGGCATTTATAGTTTGCTATGGTTCAATGTGAGATTGAACTTGTACAATAAATTTGATATTTCCTAAACAAAGGTTTATGACTGTTAAATATTATATGTTCGCATATTAAGCAAGAAAAAAGCATCTCCTCAAATTATCAAAACCGATCCAGAGTATACTTATGAGGCCATAGGGAACCCTAATTATGATAATACTATATGATCATCGTGTCTTTCAATAGGAGATTGTGTGCATTTGTCTGTTTACTTTATTTATACCGCACAACTTAAATTCATATTTTTCAGCGCTCAAGAAGTAATCAATAAATTCAAAGAAATAGACGCTGACGGAAGTGGAAAATTGGACGCAGACGAGGCTAAGGAAGGTCTTAAATCTCTTAAAACAGCAACCGGAAGAAACCTCGAGGAGAAGGAAATTGACTTTTTCTTAAAGAGCGCTGTTGGTGAAGATGGACAAATCGATTTAGGGGCATTTACTAATTTATTATACACCTTAAAATTGTATAAAGCACCAGCCCCCAAAAAGTAATTACGTCATTACGGAAACGTCATCATAAACTATTGTAACAGTATAAGTATATTTTTTTTCATGGTATATTTTTACTCAATGTTATTACCGTATGAATAGATAAGGGGTCTGTGAAAATATGCTTATTTTTTATTATTTTGTCAACCATTGTGATTTAGGAGCCGTTGAGTACACGAACGATACTTCTGCTGACTAACAATACGTACACACTGGAATAGTTTTGTTAACTTTTATTCATCGGCCAGCGGTGCATGCATTATTCCGCTGGTTTAAATGCTCACTTCAATACTTCTGTACTAAGTATTGATTAAAATAGCAACCAGTATTTATGTACGAAAAATATCGAACAAATACCGAGTATTTAAATCAAAGGGGTAAATGCATACTCCACAGGCATTAAAATAAAATTGTATCAATACCTTCGACTCATTAATTTTGTCGTGTCAAAATTTATGTTGTGCTTGATTCGGCGCCATCTTGTCATCACAAATTTACAGCATTTTACTGCAGGTGAATGTGTCAAACTATAAGTAATATTAATTCACTAGACTATAAATATTTCAATTAAGATACCCTGCGAGCCAATTTTAGAATTACTTACCTTTCTTTCATGACCGGCATGCTATCACCACATTTAGGAAACTATTTCTATACTCTGGCAAAAACAGGACAGATTAAATTAGTGCAGAGTAACGTGAGACAAGAATTAATTATTTGTCTGAGTTCTAATTACATCAGTCAAACGTAATGTAATTTCAAAGATGGTCAAGCATTACATTTATCCCCAACTAACTTGTACATACCGTAATTTGATTTTTAAATGCATGCAACGAACCCCTCTAGTCAAAAGGTAGTATAAACGCCTCATCACACATGTAAGTAACCTAAAACCACTTGTCTCCTCACAACACGAGTAACCTGTAAACGATAGTTTGCCGTAGCGTTGTCCATATTTACCCGTACACAAAAACTATACATATGTAAACACTAGAAACCTGTAAACAAGTTTTACATGCAAACATAAATTATATGTAAACACTAGTAACCTGTATACAACTTCTACCTGTAAACATAAATTATATGTAAACACTAGTAACCGGTATACAACTTCTACCTGTAAACATAAATTATATGTAAACACTAGTGACCGGTATACAACTTCTATCTGTAAACATAAATTATATGTTAACACTAGTAACCGATATACAACTTCTACCTGTAAACATAAATTATATGTAAACACTAGTAACCGGTATACAACTTCTACCTGTAAACATAAATTATATGTAAACACTAGTAACCGGTAGACAACTTCTACCTGTAAACATAAATTATATGTAAACACTAGTAACCGGTAGACAACTTCTACCTGTAAACATAAATTATATGTAAACACTAGTAACCGGTATACAACTTCTACCTGTTGACATAAACTATATGTAAACACTAGTAACCGGTAGACAACTTCTACCTGTAAACATAAACTATATGGAAACACTAGTAACCGGTAGACAACTTTTACCTGTAAACACAATTTCTACATAAACACAAGTTACCTGTAGACTACACTTACCTGTAAGCACAAATTACATGTAAACTCTAGTTAGCTATAGTCCTGTTTACCGGTAAACACTAATTCTACATAAGCACTAGTACCTGTAGACTTCACTAACCTATAAA
Organism: Mactra quadrangularis; assembly: GCA_025267735.1. Lineage (NCBI taxonomy): Eukaryota > Metazoa > Mollusca > Bivalvia > Venerida > Mactridae > Mactra > Mactra quadrangularis. Next base: position 23,954,208 of record CM046299.1, read on the forward strand.
CACAAATTATATGTTAACACTAGTTACCTGTAAACAGAAACCTTTTGTAAACACTAGATTTCTGTAGACAATATTTACCTGTTAACACAAATTGTACTTAAATACTACTTTCCTATTGACAATACTTACCTGTAAACATAGGTTGTATGTAAACAATAGTTACCTGTAGACAACAATTTCCTGTAAACTCAGTTAATATGTAAAGACAAGTTATTTATTGTCAATAGTAACTTGTAAACACAAATTATATAAAAACACTAGTTAAATGATCTATAGACAATATTTACCAGTAAATACAAATTCTACATAAGCATTAGTTTCCTATTGACACTTTTTTACCTGTAAACACAGATTATATGTAAACACTAGTACATGTAGAAATGAGAAACCTATTAACACTAGATCCTGTAAAGTCGAATTATTTGTATAGACAAGATAATACAAAATACAAAATACCTATAACACATTTTTGAGTAAACACTGGTTACTTGTAGACAATGTTTACCTGTAAACACAAATTATCTGTGTTGACATGATACTTGTAAACACGAGTTGCCTGTAGACACCAGTTAGTTGTGAATACTTGACTCCCATAATCAGTTAAATGTAGAGAATATTTGCTGTAAACACTAAATAGCACGTGTTGGGTGTTGACACGCGTTACCTATAAAATGTATTACCTGTAAACACTAGTTACCTTTAATTACTTTAAACCTGTAAAAACTGATATCCTGTAAACACTAGTTACCTTTAATTACTTTAAACCTGTAAAAACTGATATCCTGTAAACACTAGTTACCTTTAATTACTTTAAACCTATAAAAACTGATATCCTGTAAACACTAGTTACCTTTAATTACTAGAAACCTATAAAAACTGATATCCTGTAAACACTAGTTACCTTTAATTACTAGAAACCTGTAAAAACTGATATCCTGTAAACACTAGTTACCTTTAATTACTAGAAACCTGTAAAAACTGATATCCTGTAAACACTAGTTACCTTTAAAATGTTGTAGTTTAGTGTATGTTTATTTTTCTATTATATTTATTTTGCTGTTGTGTCATGCTGTTGTTTGATTTTATATTTATTTTACAATAAATGCATCTTCATAATAAAATGTAAAATTAAGAAAAATTGCTTTATTGAATATTTGGTCAAACAATTACAGGATATCTACATAACTAATGTCACACTTACCAGGCTAGAAGTCAATTCGAACGAAAGTATTGAACTATGTTCGTGTTGGCAATACATATACCATGTGACTATGAAGTCACAATCAATGCTGCGTTTAAAGGAGAAAAGAATGAGCAACCGCCTCAGCTCAGAGATTCAAAGAGCGGTATTTTACTTCATCCAAAGAACCGAAACCATCGTCAAAAATCTTTGATTTAACACCTCTAAACTTAAAAACACAATCAGGGTAATGGTGCTCGTCTCTCGGATCACGATTATAAGGATATCACGCAAGTAATCGGCATGAGAAGTTGCTGTACTTTGAATCGGACTATCTCGGATTTGTTCATATATAAGAGCAAAAGTGTATTGATGAAACTACTGATTGTTAACTCTTTCTGATATTATGATCGGCCACCGTCCAAATTATTCTATAAAGAGCTCAGCCTTCTGTCAGCGCTCAATCACAATAAATACGATTATAAACATAAATAGACAAGAATACCATATACATCGATAATATAAAGCTTTGTTGAACCTCATTTTTCACAACCCGAGTTTTTCACAACTTGTGAAAAACGCGTACGCAATTTTCACAACTTGTGAAAAACACGTTAGTAATTTTCACAACTTGTGAAAATTGCGTACGCGTTTTTCACAAATGAGCAATGTGAAAATTACCTTAGACATTTTTTTCGACTTTTAGTCCTAACGCAATTTTCACAACATGAGTCAATATCAAAGTATACTTTAAAGTATATTATGATAAACAAAATTAATGTTTCAGTTTTGTTTCATATATCATTTTGATGGTTAACGTCGCACATGGAAGCAAGATGTCGCATCCACCCTAAGGTCTTCCACCAGCCAGATTCGTGCTTTATTTAACCACCTTTACGTGCAAGCAACCACTTACGCGAATAGAGAAACCATCTTATGGTACATAGTAAGCACACATGCCCCATGGTACTGTTATAATGTCCATATTAACAAGCTTCGCATCCAAAGCGACCGCCTCGAGGTCCATATAGCAGCTGCTCTAACACACTTTCATTGAAACTTTTTCATTGCCAATAGTTATTACTTTAATGCTTCTAGCAAACATTTAAGTCCCAGCATCCTACGTTACGCTCCCTAGAAACAGCACGAATATCCATGGTAACATTTATGTCCATAGCAACTTCTACCTAGTAAGTTCAAACTAGCGACTCTTGGGGCATGAAGCACATAACCCATTATCCATCCTGACACTAATATTTATATATTGTGCATAGCTGGCAACATGAAGATTCTACATTATTTCATATTTTGATAAGATATACAGTTGGTAAAAAAGGTTTATCAAACTTAAATAAATATGGTTATAGCTTATATAATTGATATATAAAAGTGAAGGTCATCGATTTTTATTTATTCACTTTTGATAATTTTGAGTTATATTTTGTAAATTGTTACACTGTGGTCAGTTTCAGAGGTATTAATTTAATTGTCAGATTTTTTACCGTCGCTCAATATTGGAATTCGTTACAAAATTGCTGAAAAAGTGTGCCGATAAAACCTCGAGGCCGACAATATATTCCCGGTCCTCGTTTTTCACAAACGTGCTCTTCACAGGTTGTGAAAAACGCGTTCTGTGAAAAAATGAGGTTCAAACGTTGAACCTCATTTTTCACACACCGTGTCTTTCACAACCTGTAAAAATTACGCTCTTGTTTTTTCTCAACGTTTGCTTAAACCCGTTTTGTGATATAACCCCGAATTGTAATAATTATTTATAATAAAGGGGTTGGTAAGTTCAACCACTTTTTAAATACTCGTTTTGCAATATAATATGACAACTTGTTTTTCTGACGAAATCTTCAAATTAATATGACGAATGTAAGTAATTTGTCTATTTGAACATTTATGTTTGTTTGTTAAACATTATTTTCTTTCCTTACCAATAATTCAAAGTATCGTACTATATTTTATGATGAAATTAATAAAACTAGACATTTTATTACATTTCGGGATTTGATTACAAATTGCGTTTGTATGTTCAATTACTTTTGTAATAACCCGTTTTGTAATAATTAAAACAATTCGGGCTTTTATTACAAAACGGGTTTTAACAAACTTTAAACCTCGTGTTTCACAAAAAATCTTTTTGCAAGTGTGGTTCTTACACCCACTGGGTCTCGTGTTTATCTGTAATTACTTTATAATCAAAACTATGTACTATGTACACGTTTCTTGAATAAACTAATGTTCTGTTCTGTTCTGTAAATACCTTTCATGTTGTTTTCATGTTTATAATATTCTCATAAAACATGTCACAAAAATGAAAAAAAAACCTACTTACTAACTTACAGCTAGCATCTAAAAAAGTCACATGTGTGAAAAACGCGTTAGTACCAAAAAACTCAAAATTTTCAAAAACTTTTTACGTCACATTTGAAGTTGTGAAAAATGCGTTTCTATGCTCGTATGAAATTTGTATGCTAACGTGTTTTTCACCCAAGTTGTGAAAAATGCGTACGCGTTTTTCACAAGTTGTGAAAAACACGGGTTGTGAAAAATGAGGTTCAACAGAGCTTTATTTGTTAAGAAATACAAAATTTCTGTGACACTAGCCTCTCCTTATAAATTTGCCTAGGAATACGGAATAACCGTGTCTCTAGCTCCTCATTGTACAGTTATCTAGGAATGCGGAATTTCCGTGTCTCTAGCCTCTCCTTGTATAATTGTCTAGGAATACGGATTTTCCGTGACTCTAGCTCTTTATTGAATAGTTGTCTTGGAATACAGAATTTCCGTGTCTCTAGCCTCTACTTGAAAAGTTGCTTAGGAATACGGAATTTCTGTGACTTTAGCTCTTCATTGTATAGTTATCTAAGAATACGGAATTTCCGTGACCCTAGCCTCTCCTAGAGTAGTTGTCTAGGAAAACGGAATTTCCGTGATTCTTGCTCCTTATTGTTAAGTTGTCGGGGAATACGGAATTTCCGAGACTTTAGCTCCTAATTGTATAGTTATCTATGCAAAGGGAATTTCCGTGACCCTAGCTCTTCATTATATAGTTGTCTATGAATACGGAATTTCCGTGTCTTCAGCCTATCCTGGTAAAGTTGTCTATGAATACGGAATTTCCGTGTCTCTAGCCTCTACTTATATAGAGGCAATGGAATACGGAATTTCCGTGACTCTAGCTTCTCATTTTTAAGTCATCTAGGAATACGGAATTTCCGTGTTTGCAGCCTCAACTTGAAAAGTTGTCTAGGAATACGGAATTTCCGTTACCATAGCTCCTAATTGTAGTTTTCTATGAATACGAAATTTCCGGGTCTCTAGCCTCTTATTGAAAGTTGTCTAGGAATACGGAATTTCCGTGACTCTAGCTCCTCATTTTTAAGTTATCTAGGAATACGGAATTTCCGTGTCTCTAGCTCCTCATTGTATAGTTTTCTAGGAATACGGAATTTTTCGTGTCTCTAGCCTTTCCTTGTAAAGTTGTCTCGGAATACGGAATTTCCGTGTCTCTAGCCTCGCCTTAAACAATTGTCTAGGAATACGGAATTTCCATGTCTCTAGCTTCTCTTTAAAAATACGGAATTTCCGTGACTCAAGCTCCTCATTGTATAGCTGTCTAGGAATACAGAATTTCCGTGTCTCTAGCCTCTACTTGAATAGTTGTATAAAATTTCGGAATTTCCGTGACTCTAGCTCCTCATTGTATAGGTGTCTAGGAATACGGAATTTCCGTTACTCTAGTTCCTAACTGTATTGTTGTCTAGGAATACGGAATTTCCGTGTCTCTAGCCTCTACTTGAATAATTGTATAGCAATACGGAATTTCCGTGACTAGAGCTTCTCACTGTAAAGCAGTCTAGGAATACGGAATTTCCGTGTCTCTAGCCTCTACTTGAATAGTTGTATAGAAATACGGCTTTTCCGTGACTCTAGCTTCTCACTGTATTGTTGTCTAGGAATACGGAATTTCCGTGTCTCTAGCCTCTACTTAAATAGTTGTCTAGGAATACGGAATTTCCGTGTCTCTAGACTCTACTTGAATAGTTGGTTAGAAATACGGAATTTCCGTTACTCTAGCTCCTCACTGTATAGCTGTCTAGGAATACGGACTTTCCGGGTATCTAGCCTCTTTATAAATAGTTGTCAAGGAATACGGAATTTCCTTTTCTCTAGCTTCTCACTTTATAGCTAATTTCCGGGTCCCTAGCCTCTTTATAAATAGTTGTCTAGGAATACGGAATTTCCGTGTTTCTAGCCTCTACTTGAATAATTGTCTAGGAATACGGAATTTCCGTGACTCTAGCCTCTACTTGAATAGTTGTGTAGAAATACGGAATTTCCGTGACTCAAGCTCCTCATTGTATAGCTGTCTAGGAATACAGAATTTCCGTGTCTTTAGCCTCTACTTGAATAGTTGTATAGCAATACGGAATTTCCGTGACTCTAGCTCCTCATTGTATAGCTGTCTAGGAATACGGAATTTCCGTGTCTCTAGCCTCTACTTGAATAGTTGTATAAAATTTCGGAATTTCCGTGACTCTAGCTCCTCATTGTATAGGTGTCTAGGAATACGGAATTTCCGTTACTCTAGTTCCTAACTGTATTGTTGTCTAGGAATACGGAATTTCCGTGTCTCTAGCCTCTACTTGAATAATTGTATAGCAATACGGAATTTCCGTGACTAGAGCTTCTCACTGTAAAGCTGTCTAGGAATACGGAATTTCCGTGTCTCTAGCCTCTACTTGAATAGTTGTATAGAAATACGGCTTTTCCGTGACTCTAGCTTCTCATTGTATAGCTGTCTAGGAATACGGAATTTCCGTGTCTCTAGCCTCTACTTGAATAGATGTATAGAAATACGGAATTTCCTTTACTCTAGCTCCTTACTGTATAGCTGTCTAGGAATACGGAATTTCCGTTACTCTAGCTCATCACTGTATTATTGTCTAGGAATACGGAATTTCCGTGTCTCTAGCCTCTACTTGAATAGTTGGTTAGAAATACGGAATTTCCGTTACTCTAGCTCCTCACTGTATAGCTGTCTAGGAATACGGAATTTCCGGGTATCTAGCCTCTTTATAAATAGTTGTCAAGGAATACGGAATTTCCGTTTCTTTAGCCTCTACTTGAATAATTGTATAGCAATACGGAATTTCCGTGACTCTAGCTTCTCACTGTATAGCTGTCTAGGAATACGGAATTTCCGGGTCCCTAGCCTCTTTATAATTTGTTGTCTAGGAATACGGAATTTCCGTGTTTCTAGCCTCTACTTGAATAATTGTCTAGGAATACGGAATTTCCGTGACTCTAGCCTCTACTTGAATAGTTGTGTAGAAATACGGAATTTCCGTGACTCAAGCTTCTCATTGTATAGCTGTCTAGGAATACGAAATTTCCGTGTCTCTAGCCTCTAATTCAATAATTGTCTAGGAATACGGAATTTCCGTGTTTCTAGCCTCTACTTGAATAGTTGTATAAAATACGGAATTTCCGTGACTCTAGCTCATCATTGTATAGCTGTCTAGGAATACTGAATTTCCGTGTCTCTAGCCTCTGCTTGAATAGTTGTTTAGCAAAACGGAATTTCCGTGACTCTAGCTTCTCATTGTATAGCTGTCTAGGAATACGGAATTTCCGTGTCTCTAGCCTCTACTTGAATAATTGTCTAGGAATACGGAATTTCCGTGTCTTTAGCCTCTACTTGAATAGTTGTATAGCAATACGGAATTTCCGTGACTCTAGCTCCTCATTGTATAGCTGTCTAGGAATACGGAATTTCCGTGTCTCTAGCCTCTACTTGAATAGTTGTATAAAAATACGGAATTTCCGTGACTCTAGCTCCTCATTGTATAGCTGTCTAAGAATACGGAATTTCCGTGTCTCTAGCCTCTGCTTGAATAGTTGTATAGCAAAACGGAATTTCCGTGACTCTAGCTTCTCATTGTTTAGCTGTCTAGGAATACGGAATTTTCGTGTCTCTAGCCTCTACTTCAATAATTGTCTAGGAATACGGAATTTCCGTGTTTCTAGCCTCTACTTGAATAGTTGTATAGCAAAACGGAATTTCCGTGACTCTAGCTTCTCATTGTATAGCTGTCTAGGAATACGGAATTTTCGTGTCTCTAGCCTCTACTTCAATAATTGTCTAGGAATACGGAATTTCCGGGTCTCTAGCCTCTTATCAAATAGTTGTCAAGGAATACGGAATCTCCGTGTCTCTAGCCTCTCCTTGTATAGTTGTCTAGGAATACGGAATTTCCATGTCTCTAGCCTCTAATTCAATAATTGTCTAGGAATACGGAATTTCCGTGTTTCTAGCCTCTACTTGAATAGTTGTATAAAAATACGGAATTTCCGTGACTCTAGCTCCTCATTGTATAGCTGTCTAGGAATACGGAATTTCCGTGTCTCTAGCCTCTGCTTGAATAGTTGTTTAGCAAAACGGAATTTCCGTGACTCTAGCTTCTCATTGTATAGCTGTCTAAGAATACGGAATTTCCGTGTCTCTAGCCTCTACTTGAATAGTTGTATAGCAATACGGAATTTCCGTGACTAGAGCTTCTCACTGTAAAGCTGTCTAGGAATACGGAATTTCCGGGTCCCTAGCCTCTACTTGAATAGATGTACAGAAATACGGAATTTCCTTTACTCTAGCTCCTCACTGTATAGCTGTCTAGGAATACGGAATTTCCGTGTCTCTAGCCTCTACTTAAATAGTTTTCTAGGAATACGGAATTTCCGTGTCTCTAGACTCTACTTGAATAGTTGGTTAGAAATACGGAATTTCCGTTACTCTAGCTCCTCACTGTATAGCTGTCTAGGAATACGGAATTTCCGGGTATCTAGCCTCTTTATAAATAGTTGTCAAGGAATACGGAATTTCCGTTTCTCTAGCCTCTACTTGAAGAATTGTATAGCAATACGGAATTTCCGTGACTCTAGCTTCTCACTGTATAGCTGTCTAGGAATACGGAATTTCCAGGTCCCTAGCCTCTTTATAAATAGTTGTCTAGGAATACGGAATTTCCGTGTTTCTAGCCTCTACTTTAATAATTGTCTAGGAATACAGAATTTCCGTGTCTTTAGCCCTTACTTGAATAGTTGTATAGCAATACGGAATTTCCGTGACTCTAGCTTCTCATTGTATAGCTGTCTAGGAATACGGAATTTCCGTGTCTCTAGCCTCTAATTCAATAACTGTCTAGGAATACGGAATTTCCGTGTTTCTAGCCTCTACTTGAATAGTTGTATAAAATACGGAATTTCCGTGACTCTAGCTCCTCATTGTATAGCTGTCTAAGAATACGGAATTTCCGTGTCTCTAGCCTCTGCTTGATTAGTTGTATAGCAAAATGGAATTTCCGTGACTCTAGCTTCTCATTGTATAGCTGTCTAGGAATACGGAATTTTCGTGTCTCTAGCCTCTACTTCAATAATTGTCTAGGAATACGGAATTTCCGTGATTCTAGCCTCTACTTGAATAATTATCTAGGAATACGGAATTTCCGGGTCTCTAGCCTCTTATCAAATAGTTGTCAAGGAATACGGAATTTCCGTGTCTCTAGCCTCTCCTTGTATAGTTGTCTAGGAATACGGAATTTCCGTGTCTGTAGCCTCTTCTTGAATATTTGTCTAGGAATACGGAATTTCCGTTTATTTCCTATAGCTCGTGTCAATAACCTTTCCATTCGGAGCTCCTCGGCTGTTTATTCTTTCATTCAATGAACAGAAGAAGTGTTCCGAATGTCACCAGTTTTTAAACACACTGCGTATGTGTTCAATTACGCAAAACGTAATAGAACGTTACATAACGATACAGTCCGAACTTCTCGGCCACATATTTGTTTACTTCAACACCGGAAGTCTCAAAAAAGCGTCTGAGTATGTCCGAGATTATTCGCAGCAAATTGACAAGGAGTTCCGAATGTATCGTTACGGAAGTTCTGTAACGTTCGCGGTAACTGAACTCAGCACAGATATTGACGAATCGTTCATTGTTAAAATGCATTCAACTGTCAGTGGCGCATACATTTATCCCGTATTCTTATTTCTGTTCTTGAGATAAATAACAGATAACTAACCCGTATCCATGTACGATTGTTTTCGAGTATTTAAATAAGTAGGGCTCATGTATGATGCACCGACGATTAAATAAAATTCAACCATGGACGATAAAAACATCTGTACTCTAAGATGCACAACTAATCACAAATACCAGCGACTTGGCTCCATGCAACATCCGTTTCCAAGGGATTCGGTTGTGATTGTTGATGAATGTGTTTCAAGTTAAAACCAACACCAAAGATTTGAAAATTGTACTTGGACAGCAAACATCTCAAGGACAAAATGTCCGAGAGACTTGTTAATTATCAGCGGGCCAAATCATATAAGGGGAATGAAATTGGGCAACAAGCATCTCAAGGACAAAAAGTCCGAGACGACTTGTTAGGAATGAACAGGCCAAATTATAACATGAAAATGGATCTTGATATGCATTAGTTCTTCTGCTGCAGTTGAATGAAGACATCGAAATAGCTTGACATGTTTCTTGAATCTTTGTGTCCATAGCAACAAACCTGAAATTATATACATCAAAGTCTCATTAGTATAACTACAGTACTCGGTTTAAAGCCGTGTCAACACATTTTGGTTACTTAACAGCGTCCAGCGCACCTAACCTAGCTATCCTGGACACTTGTCTTTAGCCAGTACTTATCCACGTTTCCACAACGCCTGAACTTCTCCATATACCTAATAAATGGAGGAAAATTGACATACCAATTAAGTTTTCACGAAAGGATATAACCTCTCCGAGTGAGACTGGAAGCACTACCCCTTCGGCACACAGAGATTCCTAATCCCAGTGCGCTACAAACTGCGCAACCAACCAGGGTTAGAATAAGAATACTATAAGATGCTACTGATAACTGATCAATACATGTAAATTTCTGCATATGAAGAGTGACGACAATAGTCTAACAACGATATTTTCATTGATGTTTATAAACAAAATTAATGTTGTTTGATTAAAATTCGGAGAATTTCATAGTACTTACCACTGGAGCTTATATTATAACGTGATGTTTCCATTTACTCATCCATCCAACTCAAAATTGTCATATTTTGTCTTTTCTTACTTGTCAAGATCCATAGACATTCATCGCAACCTAAAATAAAACATACGGGAATAAAAACCATACAGAAATGTTACTTTATGATACATATACAATTAGAAGCTGAATGCAGTTTAACCTCTGCAGAACAAATTTTCTGTGCAACAACAGCTTTTTGCAAATACGTTACATGCAATTTTAATGGAAATTAATCTCTGCAGAGCAACAACCTCTGAACAGCAACACATTTTTGTTCCTACCAGTGGGTGCTGTTTAAGAGGGGTTGTACTGTATCTATATTAAAAAACTACCAGGCAAAAGTTTCACAAACAAACTGAAAAAGGAATTCAGTAACAGACTAAAGCGGGTTTTTTACAATAGATATAGTTTCACTGCAGTTGGATTGACTGTTGTTAGATGATCTAAATAATGAAAATACATAAAATGTTTCAAGATAAAATACCATGGGTTTTTAGTGTGAACTTAAAACAACAAACTCGCATTTCACTCGAGACTAAATCAAACAGTTTTTTAACAGACTGAAATTAAAACAATATGAATAGGTTTTATCCAAACAAGTTTGTCAGTTTTATTTTGTATAATATGGTTTAAAAATAACTACTGTATTTGACTTTATTGTGCCATGTATTTGTTGTAACGTAGATTACATAGCAAAATGATTGTCCAAAATAAAAACTTGAGGAAAAAATCTTATTTTTGTGAAAGTGTAGATTATTAGCAAATTACCTCGTAGCATTGTCTTGTACAGATATCTTGATCCATACAAATCAGTCAGAATCTGAAATAGACAAAACACGAGAAGAGAAACCCGAAAGAAATATGTATTATATATATGTATTTTTATACCAAAAGGTATTAACAATTTAACAAAAGATATGCTGAAAAAGAAAAGCACATTAGTAGGGTACACGGAGCACGGACAAGCATGCGTAAGATACAGGGAGGGGTACGGGCAGGGATTTTTACGCCATGGGGGTTCACTGGTCCGTTTAGGGCGGTCATTTCCGCTACCATTCCCACCTATTCACCAGGGCTATAGAAAGTCTCTGATCACCATTATTCCAAGATTGCTGACTTGCAATAAAAATATTTTACCTAGTTAAGACAAAACTTATCAATATCCCAAAAAGTTTAGCCCTAATCCTGAACCCACCCAATATGTATCACTGTGTTCTTAGCATTAATCCCTATGTATCACCCGAGAAATACTTAGTTTTGAAACCGTAATAAAACTGCACCAAGCTATTCCTCTTAATATGTATTTTACATAAACTCAAACGAATCAGGACTTAAAGCCCCTTAAAACACCCAAAAGAGTCCACCTTACACGGAGAAATAGATTAAACTCGTCGGAGGGTATCATGAACTTGATTTTCAACACATTGGGAAATTCAAGTTTTATTCATATTCAATACCCAAGAAATAATTGATACGTTGATAACTAACTTTATGTCTCTTCTTAAGACAAAAAAATCCACGGGTAACTCATGTACAGAGTGACAAATTTAACCAGAAACTATACGCTTCCATAAAAAAATGTTAACGACTATCTTAAAAGTTTATTTCTACAACAGCAAGGCGAGATTCGTCAAATCTAAATACAAATCTCCTCGACAGTTCATAGCTTCATCATTAGTTTGGATAAACTAGTCAGTAGGGTTGATTCGAATTTTAATGCGACAGATCTGTGATATCTTTAATGTACGAAAATCTCGATCACTATTAATTAATTTCTATACATCTCCTTTAAAAAGCGTTTGTTGTGATAGCAAAACAAAACCACTTACATAAACTTTAATTGATGCAAATGAGTTGGTTCATTTAACCCTAATATTTGACCATAAAGCAAAAGTCTGTCATATGACTGGGCAATGTATTAATTACCCAGAAGTAACATTTTTAGGGTCGATAGCACAGTTGGTAGCGCGTCGGGATTGGGATACTCGTACCCGAGGGGGTGCGGGTTCGAATCCCACCCGGGGAGGTTATACCCTTTAATGAAAATTTGACAATAAAGTGGATTTTCCTCCATTGATTAGATAATATGGAGAAGTTTCCGGCCTTGTGGAAGGGTAGGTGAGTACTGGTTATAGACAATGGTCCAGGAAAGCTAGGTTAGGTGCGCTGGACGCCGTGAAATGACCTAAATTGTGCTGATACGGCGTTAACTCCAAAAAAAATAAAATATAACAAGTAACATTTTTAATGATTTTGGATGAAGTCTGTACCTATGGCAACAGTACAAATAAATGACTAAATTTGGAAATATTGATCTCTCTTTAAACTGGTCCTCTAAATAGTTTTTTGTTTATATATGTTGTCACTTGAGGGAATCATATTTTTGAATGGTGAGTATTTGTTTGCCATGGTAACTTATTCCAGAAATTGAATATTTTATGTGTTTTTTTTAAATCCATCTGCAATTTCAAAGAAAGCCTAATAAAGTATTTCTAAGTTATGATATAAAATGTAGATACACAACACTATGAACTTATTTATAGTTTGAATTATTACCATGGAGACAAAATAAACATATTCTGACCCCAAAAAGAACACGTTTTATTATAGAATAAGTAAATACAGTCCTAGATATGGGATTCCTTTCAAAACAATTGAAACAGCAAAATAATAACATGTATATATGGGCACTGTTTGAGTTTCATGTTGTTGAGGTCGTTTCTAAAGGAACAAAAATAACATGTATATATGAGCACTGTTTGAGTTTCATGTTGTTGAGGTAGTTTCTAAGGTAACAAAATAACATGTATATATGAGCACTGTTTGAGTTTCATGTTGTTGAGGTAGTTACTAAGGTAACAAAATCACATGTATATATGAGCACTGTTTGAGGTTCATGTTGTTGAGGCCGTTTCTAAGGTAACAAAAATCACATGTTTATATGAGCACTGTTTGAGTTTCATGTTGTTCCGGTCGTTTCTTAGGTAACAAAAATAACATGTATCTATGAGCACTGTTTGAGTTTCATGTTGTTGAGGTCGTTTCTAAGATAACAAAAAACGCAGTTCTTACCATTACAATTATGTTGCTTGTAACTTTAAATGCAGTTCACCAGTTACTGCATCAACTCCACGTCTAACAAGAATGCACCTACAAGAGGACACTACGGTTAGACAATACTGGGACGCAACAAGAAGGGGAAGATCCAACGAAGAATATGTGGAAGACGGTGGAAGAAGAACATCCATCAATGATTTTAGGAGACTTGCAAAGGCTGTGGAATATTTTGAATTAGTGAATGACAGGCCCTTGATCAGATTCAGAAACAGCATGGGTAGAGGACACGTTAATTTGAAATTTGAAGAAGAAGAGTTGCCTAGGAGAAGATCTATGGGGAACATAACAAAAGCTATGGTATTCAATGGAAAAAGTAATTGGGTTGCCTTTATCAGCAAATTTCTATTCTTTGCCAGAACAAGAGCAGTCCAAGGACAGCGCGCTCGACTTTTCGGGTGTTTTGTTCATGGCAAGGCTTATCTTTAAACAAAAGTAATTTCAAGACAGGACATAATTTTTGAAAGTATATAATTCTGTCAAACAATAATTACCAATTCATATTTGTAAAATATAAAAGGGGCATTACTCCTAGAACATTCATCCATAGTAACGCCCCTTCAGAGTAAAGTAGACATAGTATCAACGAATAAGCATACCTACTTTCATTTAAATATTTATATGAAGAACTATAAATACATTGTATTTCAATTTGAACAAAATTCAAAATTAAAGTAAGGGGCATAACTTCAAAAAATAACATCATGAGTTATGTCCCTTTGTAGTCACGTAGATGTAGTACTGATGAATAAGCATACTAATTGTCATTTAAAAATCTTCTTAAGTATTGAAAATATTTCACTTCATAATACTTTCTCCCGAATTAAAAAGTTGAAAAGGGTCACAACTCCAACAATAATTCATCAATTATTACGTCCCATTGTATTCAACTAGATGTAGTACTGATGAAAAAGTATACTTATTTATTTATTTATTGGAGTTAACGCCGTATCAACACAATTTAGGTCATTTCACGGCGTCCAGCGCACCTAACTTAGCTTTCCTGGACCATTGTCTATAACCAGTACTCACCTACCCTTCCACAAGGCCGGAAACTTCTCCATATTATCTAACCAATGGAGGAAAATCGACATTATTGTCAAATTTTCATGGAAGGGTATAACCTTCCCAGGTGGGATTCGAACCCGCACCCCCTCGGGCACGAGTATCCAAATCCCGGCGCGCTACCAACTGCGCTATCGACCCGGGTTGAAAAAGTATACTAACTTTCTATCAAACAAAATATATTAAATTTGAGCAAACATAACCCTTAAATATCAAAGTATAAAGGGGAATAACTCTGAAGTAATTCATCTAGAGTTATGTCCCTTTCTAGTCCGATAGATGAAGAACTGACGAATAAGCATTCCAACTTTCATTCAAATATATTTATAAGTTCTAAATATATCCCATGAGAACAAATTTTAATCTAAAATGTTTAAGTATAAAGGGGCATAACTCCAACAATAATTCATCCAAAGTAACGTCCCTTTATAGTTGTGTAGATATACTACCCATAACTAAGTATTCAAACTTAAAGTCAAATATCTTGATTAGTATTAAAGATATTACATATAGAAATGATTTTAACATTATATTTTGCATTTTTCTTAAGTATAAAAGGGCAATTACTCCAAAAATAATTCATCCACAGTTACATCCCTTCATAGTCGGGTAGATATAGTACCAACAAATAAGTATACAAACTTTAAGTCAAATACCTTGATCAGTATTGAATATATTCTACATAGGAAAAACTTTAACCTCATATTTTGCAATTTCCTAAGTATAAAAGGGCAATTACTCTAAAAATAATTCATCCACAGTTACGTGCCTTCACAGTCGTGTAGATATTGTACTGACAAATAAGTATACAAACTTTAAGTCAAATGAATTGATTAGTATTGAAGATATTCTACATAGGAAAGACTTTAATCTCATATTTTGCAATTATTTAATTATTTTTGTTTGTTTGGGTTTTACGGCGCACCAACACAAAAAGGTCATATCGCGCCGACAATTATTTAATTATAAAAGGGCAATAACTCATAAAATAATTCATCCAGAGTTATCCCCTTTTACAGAATGAACAATATAGTACCACTTAATAAGTATACCAACTTTCAATAAAATAACTTGGATAGTGTTGAAGTTATAAGTGTTTCAAAAAACTTTAACCTGAAAACCAACGCCAACGCCAACGCCAACGCCAACGCCGACGCCGACGCCGACGCCGACGCCAAAGTGATAGCAATAGCTCTCATTTTCTTCGAAAAGTCGAGCTAAAAATAGTCCCTAACGTAGAATTCACGGACTTGGTTGACAAATTCGACAAGAGGTTTGATAGTAGAGAAGAAACCGAAGCATACAGGGTTCTATTGATGTCAATACGACAACACAAGGGGGAAACCTCGGAAGAGTTCGCGGAAATGGTTGAAACTTAAGCTGTAAAAGCTGAACAGTTCAATGATAAATTCGTTGTTAGGAGGTTCATACATGGTATTGTCGATAAAGATGCAGCCTTATATGTGTCAAATATATATGTTTGATCTATTGATGAAGCCATCAGGAAAATAAAAAGTTACAAAAACCATTGGGCAGCTATAAGAGCAACAAGGGACCCAAATATATAAAAAAGGTCATCATTTGGGTTAAAACCTGATGACATCAAGAGTTATGTATGTCATCAATATGCACTCACCAAATCTAAGAGTAAGTGGCGTTGGTAATTGACACGCAGGAAGAGGTTTAACACCATATTGAAGCCTCTTGGATCTTGGAAAAAATATCACACCGAGACAAAAGGTGTGCTTGTTCCTAAGGTGAAGCCAGTACAGGATTGCCTACCAACTACTATGTGCCAAGATGTGAGGTTAAGGACCCAAAGTCTCCCAAAGTCTGTGCAAGACGCAGCCACCGGTAGTGGCTCACATCAAAGATCCCCACCTTATGTAGTCCAAGATATATATTCAATATTATCAGGCGAGGAGGAACGACCTCAAGGAGGAGGAGAAAATCCACAACACATGTTAAGGAAGATTCACCTAAATGTGAGAAGCCCTTGGTGAAACCTACCAATGTGGATTACCATATGGAATCCCTTACATCAGCTAGGGAGGCTCCACCCAATAAAGAAAAAGCCCTTGGTGAGATAAAAAATCGTTGGACTCATAGGAAATCTAGGGTTATATCACGGTTGGAAACTGTGACAAGACAGAGTGTAAGAGGTCAGTTTGCTTTTTTGAAGTTCTATCAGCATATCAAACAATTGTGCAACATTAATTGGAAACCACATCATTAAAAACTGTAATATATAATAAAAGTTATATATAAAATACTATAATAAAAGTTAGAGCAAAAATCAGTCAGAAAAGATTGGAATAATATAAGAACTTTTTCACTTGAATGTACATGTACCTATAAACTTAACACAAAACACAGTATTGGATCATTGAAGTGCATATACTAGTTAAAGGCCCTTATAATGTTTACTTAAACAAAATTTAATTAAATTACACGTACTATAATATGATTAATTACACTGAGTTTATGCACACGTTAACTGGCTATTTCAAATATAACAATATCGTTGCAAATTAATTATGATAACACTATATTTACAAAACTTCATGAATGCATAATATCATAACAATATTGATCAGTGAATAAAGTCTATCTAATCATCAGCTATGAAGCATAAAGCTCTATACCAATTACCAATGTCAGTTCACAATGCTATCTATATATAACACAATGCTGGTATTTATAAAAATATCCAAAATGATTCAGTTACCTATAATCTGTAAACCAATCAGAAAAGTTATATACAGAAATGAACTATACAAAAATACCTTTCACATCGATGTTACCAACAGCATAATTCATTATATACAGATTGTTTAAAAAACCCAATAAAGTCAATGAAACAAAAGGTTGTCTATGTTACATACACACTGGTGTCCAAAAGTTTCTTTACACGTTAAATTTTGATGTTTTGAAGTAAATTTTGAAATACATGTACTTAACATGCAATTATTAGTTTCACAACTAATTAACAGTTTAGCATTACTATCATTTATGGTCTTTATGTATTATAAAATTAAAGCAGAAGTACTAAGCAAATGTGTTTGCAAGTTCTTTAAAACGAAAGAGAAAATAAAAAAACATGTGTAAAGAAACTTTAGGACACCAGTGTATTTCATTTAAACTTGTTTTAAACATATACATGTAAGCAGCACCCTAGCAAGACTTAGTACTATGAACATCATTTACATTCAACTATATACTTACTAGTACCTTATGTATTTGGTACATCATTGCTGATTTGTTTAAAAGTCTGATCTAGCTATCCTCCCATAGATTGGGTCTTTCACATGATTAATCAGAACTATGTATTTATTTATAAGTTTAAAGAGTACTTCTGATCTAGTTATCCTCCCATAAATGGGCCCTTCACTAGATTGCTCAGAATAATGTACAAATAATTCCGATCTAACTATCCTCCCATAAATGGGCCCTTCACTAGATTGCTCAGAATTATGTTAACAAAAAATCCCGATCTAGCTATCCTCCCATAAATGGGCCCTTCACTAGATTGCTCAGAATTATCTGTTTTGTCTCTTTAATTCCGATCTAGCTATCCTCCCATAAAAATGGGCCCTTTACTAGATTGCTCAGAATTATGGACACATTATTTTTCTTTCAATTGAGAGCTATCAAGTTCCTCTCTTTTACCTTCATCAAACCGATTATCGTTTAGTACATCGTTATCAAGCATCATTAGTACTAATTACATGTATTCAACAATTGCTTTTTATATTAATTAAAGGGTCGAAAACGTTATCAATATACTCTACATACAATGAATATGTTATTAGAACTGTATGTGAGTGGGTATAAGTATAAATCATTTCTGTATGTTTAAAGATATCTGACCATGTAGCTATTATTCAGACTGTTTATATATTAGTATTGTGGCAGACGATTGGTACATCTGTACAAAGTCAAAAGCTTAAATAACTTGGTGATTTAAGAAAGACTTCATTCAGAATTGTGCAAAAATCCTTTCACCTCTGTATGATCTAAGTATCAAATTGTCATTGAATGTATAAAAAACAATTCTACAATGTTTATGATATGCTGAAGTTTGGATAATAATTATTATATTAATTTGCATTGAATACAACAATTTTATTAATATATTCTAACGATAGATCAGAACAAATAGTATAATATAAAATGCCTACTGATTTGATTTGAAAAAGATTTCACGGATCTATTTATTTAAGGTAAATATAGTTCTTAAAATTTTCCAATCTTTTACTGATACATTGTTCACTATGTAGATATGTGTTGTATTATTCATTAAAATAATTTCAAATAAATATTACCATTTGTAATTTAACTGCTGAATATGCTGTTACAAAAAACTCCCAAATAGAAACAAACCATACATTAAGATAATTTACTTAACGATAGAAATCTACATAGAAAAAAGGACAAATTGACAAGTCATAAAAGTGTGTTTAAAATCGTATTAAAAACCGACAACCATTTGATATTTACGAGAGAAAGACGTGCTAAGTGACACGTGTATTAAAGTCATATTATTCAAGAATGAAACCTACATGGAAATAAGGACCGAATATGTCAATTTACTTGTTTGATTTCTTTTTTATGCCTGAAAATTAGGAAAGAACGACATGTTATGGTGCATTAAAGTTATATTATTATAAGATAAGAACCTACAGGACCAAAAGTAATGTATTGTATTAAAGTTTTTTTGTTCAAAGATAGAAACCTGCATAAAATTATGGACCTATGGTGACAATTTGTACGTGTGATTTCTTCTTTTAAGACGGATACCTTTCAAAGAATAAGGACAGAATGATATGCTGTAATGTATTATAGTTGTCTCTTCATAAAGATATAAACCTACATGAACATTTGGACAGAGCGGCGTGTCATTTTGTATGTATGTTTTCATTTAAATGACATATACCGAACCAAAAATAAGGGCAGATTTACATGTTGTCGTGTGTTAAAGATATCTTATTCAAAAATAAAACCTACATGAAAAAAAATGACCAATGATACCATTTTGTACGTTTTTTAAGGACATATACTTACCTGACAATAAGGACAAAGGAACATGGTTTGGGATATCAGAATGAACTTATTCAAAGAATGACATGCTGCAGTGTATCATATTTGGCTCTTCATAAAGATAGAAACCTACATGAATAGACAGAAGACGTCAATTTGTATGTAAGGCTGAATTTAAGGCAGAAATACACATGAAAATATGGACGAAATGACAGTTTTAGTGTATTACTGTTATCTTATTATAAGATAGAAACCTACATGAAAAAATAAATAGATAATAACATTGTGTATGTATATTTTCTTTTTGTGAGACAAATACTTTCCTGATAATAAGGACAGAATGTTTTTAAGAGAATCAAAGTTGTTTTATTTAAAAAGATAGAAACCATCATGAACTTTTGGACAGAAGATAACATAGTGTATGTATGTTTTCTTTTTTAAGGACAGATACTCATCTGACAATAAGGACAAAAGGACATGGTTTGGGTTATCAGAATTAACGTATTCAAAGAATAACATGCTGCAGTGTATCATATTTAGCTCTTCATAAAGATAGAAACCTACATGAATAGACAGAAGACGTCAATTTGTATGTAAGGCTGAATTTAAGGCAGAAATACACATGAAAATATGGTCGAAATGACAGTTTTAGTGTATTACTGTTATCTTATTATAAGATAGAAACCTACATGAAAAAATAAATAGATGATAACATAGTGTATATATATTTTCTTTTTTGAAACAAATACTTACCTGATAATAAGGACAGAATGTTTTAGAGAATCAAAGTTGTTTTATTTAAAAAGATAGAAATCATCATGAACTTTTGGACAGAAGATAGCATAGTGTATGTATGTTTTCTTTTTTAAGGACAGATGCTTACCTGACAATAAGGACAAAGGAACATGGTTTGGGTTATCAGTATTAATTTATTCAAAGAATGACATGCTGCAGTGTATCATATTTAGCTCTTAATAAAGATAGAAACCTACATGAATAGACAGAAGACGTCAATTTGTATGTAAGGCTGAATTTAATGGCAGAAATACACATGAAAATATGAATGAAATGACAGTTTTAGTGTATTAAAGTTGTCTTATTATAAGAAAGAAACCTACATGAAAAAATAAATAGATGATAACAAAGTGTATGTATATTTTCTTTTTTGTGACAAATATTTACCTGATAATAAGGACAGAATGTTTTGGAGAATCAAAGTTGTTTTATTTAAAAAGATAGAAACCATCATGAACTTTTGGACAGAAGATAACGTAGTGTATGTATGTTTTTTTTTGGGGGGGGGGGGGCAGATACTTACCTGAAAATAAGGACAAAAGGACATGGTTTGGGTTATCAGAATGAACTTATTCAAAGAATGACATGCTGCAGTGTATCATATTTAGCTCTTAATAAAGGTAGAAACCTACATGAATAGACAGAAGACGTCAATTTGTATGTAAGGCTAAATTTAAGGCAGAAATACACATGAAAATATGGACGAAATGCCAGTATTAGTGTATTACTGTTATCTTATTATAAGATAGAAACCTACATGAAAAAATGAATAAATGATAACATAGTGTATGTATGTTTTCTTTTTTGAGACAGACACTTACCTGATTATAAGGACAGAATGTCATGATTTAGTGAATCTAAGTTGCTTTATTCAAAGAGATAGAAACCTACACGACCATTTGGACAGAGGATATCATGGTGTTTACATGTGTTCTTTTCTAATCAGATGCTAACCAGACAGCACGGAATGACATGTTGTAGTGTATAAAGGTTCTTTATTTAAAGATAGAAACCTACATGACCATTTGGATAGACGAGGTAATATTGCATGTGATGTATGATAAAGACTTGCTTGATAGTAAGGATAGAACACAATACTGCAGTGTTTGTAGTTATTCTATTTAAAGATAGAAACCTGCATGAAAATAAGATATATAGATGTCAATTTGTATGTTTGTTTCCTTATTTTTAGACATATACCTACATGGGAATAAGAACAGGACGACAGGGTTCAGTTATTAAAATCATCTTAGCAAAGAAGAACCCAACATAAACATTATGACAGAGGAAGTCAATTTGTATGAAGACAAATGTAGTGATAACCAGTCTGGGGCAGGTGCTTGTTTGGTAGCAACCAGCAATCCATCATCCTATCGGAAGCCAGGACCTGGACACGTGTGCTGGACAACCAATGAGAAGCAAGGTCCGTCAACCGGAGGCTGTAGAACCCGCTCTTTGCTCTCTTGGCTTTGGATACTCACTCTGTACAGACGTACTTTTGGAACTTTGTTCTTGACATATTGATATGTTTAAGTGTATAAAAAAATTCATTTGAATATAAAAACCTTCATGAGAAAAAAGGCCGAATGGCAATTCATATCGAATTTCTGCTATCTAATTGAAGGACATAATCGTACAAGAGATTAGGAACATGCGGCATGCCATAACGTGAGTCTGTTATCGTATTGAAGGACAGAAAAGTACATAATGAATGGAAAAAACGACATGCTTATTGTGTGTCTGTAATCGTTTTGAAGGACAGAAACGTAAATAATGAATGGAAAAAACGGCATGCTTATTGTGTGTCTGTTATCGTTTTAAAGGTCAGAAACAACATAATGAATGGAAAAAACGGCATGCTTATTGTGTGTCTGTTATCGTTTCCAAGGTCAGAAACGTACATAATGAATGGAAAATAACGGCATGCTTATTGTGTGTCTGTTATCGTTTTCAAGGTCAGAAAAGTACATCATGAATGGAAAAAAACGGCATGCTCATTGTGTGTCTGTTATCGTTTTGAAGGTCAGAAACAACATAATGAATGGAAAAAACGGCATTCTTAATGTTTGTCTGTTATTGTATTGAAGGACAGAAAAAAGCATAATAAATTGGAAAAACGGCATGCTTATTGTGTGTCTGTTATCGTTTTCAAGGTCAGAAACAACATAATGAATGGAAACACGGCATGCTTATTGTGTGTCTTTAATCTTTTCAAGGTCAGAAACGTACATAATGAATGAAAAAAAGGCATGCTCTTGTGTGTCTGTCATCGTTTTCAAGGTCAGAAAAGTACATAATGAATAGAAAAAACGGCATGCTTATTGTGTGTCTGTTATCGTTTTCAAGGACAGAAACAACATAATGAATGGAAAAAAACGGCATGCTTATTGTGTGTCTGTTATCGTTTTCAAGGACAGAAACGTACATAATGAATGGAAAAAAACGGCATGCTTTTTGTGTGTCTGTTATCGTTTTCAAGGACATAAACGTACATAATGAATGGAAAAAACGGCATGCTTATTGTGTGTCTGTTATCGTTTTCAAGGACAGAAACGTACATAATGAATGGAAAAAAAACGGCATGCTTATTGTGTGTCTGTTATCGTTTTCAAGGACAGAAACAACATAATGAATGGAAAAAAACGGCATGCTTATTGAGTGTCTGTTATCGTTTTCAAGGTCAGAAACAACATAATGAATGGAAAAACGGAATGTTTATTGTGTGTCTGTTAACGTTTTCAAAGTCAGCAATGTACGAAAAAGTAAGAAACTACGTCATGTCTTTTCTGTGTTAGTTTTCGAATTAAGGACATAAACATAAATGAGTCATGGGAAACACAGCAAATCTTATTGTGTGTCTGTTATCTTTTTTAAGGGCAGAAATGTTTATGATTTATAGAAAAAACAGGATGTCTTAGTGTGTGTCTGTTATCTTATTGAAGGACAGAAACTAACATGATTTTAGGAACAACATCAAGTCTAATTGTGTGTCTGTTATTTTATTGAAGGACATAAACTACCATGAACTTAGAAACAACATCAACTCTTATTGTGTGTCTGTTATCTTATTGAATGACATAAACTAACATGAGTTTAGGAACAACATCAAGTCTTATCGTGTGTCTGTTATCTTATTGAAGGACATAAACTACATGAGCTTAGGGACAACATCAAGTCTTATTGTGTGTCTGTCATCTTATTGAAGGACATAAACTAACATGAGCTTAGGAACAACATCAAGTCTAAAGGTGTGTCTGTTATCGTTTTCATGGTCAGAGCAACATAATAAATGGAAAAAAACGGCATGCTTATTGTGTGCTGTTATCGTTTTCAAGGTCAGAAAAGTTCATAATGAATGGAAAAAACGGCATGCTTATTGTGTGTCTGTTATCGTTTTCAAGGTCAGAAACGTACATAATGAATAAAAAAACGGCATGCTTATTCTATGTCTGTTATCGTTTTTAAGGACAGAAACAACATAATGAATGGAAAAAAGGCATGCTAACAGTGTGTCTGTTATCGTTTTCAATGACAGAAACGTACATAATGAATGGATTAAACGGCATGCTTTTTAAGTGTCTGTTATCGTTTTCAAGGTCAGAAACAACATAATGAATGGAAAAACGGCATGTTTATTGTGTGTCTGTTATCGTTTTCAAAGTCAGCAATGTACGAAAAAGTAAGAAACTACGTCATGTCTTTTCTGTGTTAGTTTTCGAATTAAGGACATAAACATAAATGAGTCATGGGAAACACAGCAAATCTTATTGTGTGTCTGTTATCTTTTTTAAGGGCAGAAACGTTTATGATTTATAGAAAAAAAACCAGAATGTCTTAGTGTGTGTCTATTATCCTATTGAAGGACATAAACTAACATGAGTTTAGGAACAACATCAAGTCTAATTGTGTGTCTGTTATCTTATTGAAGGCAAAACTAACATGAGTTGAGGAACAACATCAAGTCTTATTGTGTGTCTGTTATCTTATTGAAGGACATAAACTAACATGAGCTTAGGAAAAACATCAAGTCTTATTGTGTGTCTGTTATCTTATTGAAGGACAAACTAACATGAGCTTAGGAAAACATCAAGTCTTATTGTGTGTCTGTTATCTTATTGAAGGACAAACTTACATGAGTTTAGCAAAAACATCAAGTCTTATTGTGTGTCTGTGATCTTATTGAAGGACATAAACTTACATGAGCTAAGGAACAATATCAAGTCTTATTGTGTGTCGGTGATCTTATTGAAGGACATAAACTAACATGAGCTAAGAAACAACATCAAGTCTCATTGTGTGTCTGTTATCTTATTGAAGGACATAAACTAACATGAGTTTAGGAAAAACATCAAGTCTTATTGTGTGTCTGTTATCTTATTGAAGGACATAAACTAAAATGAGCTTAGGGACAACATCAAGTCTTAATGTGTGTCTGTTATGTTATAGGAGGACATAAACTAACATGAGCTTAGGAAAAACATCAAGTCTTATTGTGTGTCTGTTATCTTATTGAAGGACAAACTAACATGAGCTTAGGAACAACATCAAGTGTTATTGTGTGTTTGTTATCTTATTGAAGGACTAACATACATGAGTTTAGCAACAACATCAAGTCTTATTGTGTGTCTGTTATCTTATTTAAGAACATAAACTTACATGAGCTTAGGAACAACATCAAGTCTTATTGTGGATCTGTGATCTTATTGAAGGACATAAACTAACATGAGCTTAGGAACAACATCAAGTCTCATTGTGTGTCTGTCATCTTATTGAAGGACATAAACTAGCATGTGTTTAGGAACAACATCAAGCTTTATTGTGTGTCTGTTATCTTATTGAAGGACATAAACTAACATAAGTTTAAGAACAACATGAAGTCTTTTTGTGTATCTGTTATCTTATTGAAGGACATAAACTAACATGAGTTTAGGAACAACATGAAGTCTTATTGTGTGTCAGTTATCTTATTGAAGGACATAAACTTTCATGAGCTTAGAAACAACATCAAATCTTATTGTGTGTCTGTTATCTTATTGAAGGACATTAACTTACATGAGCTTAGTTACAACATCAAGTCTTATGGTAGGTCAGTTATCTTATTGAAGGACATTAACTTACATGAGCTTAGGAACAACATCAAGCCTTATTGTAGGTCTGTTATCTTATTGAATGACATAACTTTACATGAGCTTAGGAACAACATCAAGTCTTAGTGTAGGTTTGTTATCTGATTGAAGGACATAAACTTTCATGAGCTGAGGAACAACTTCAAGTCTTATTATATGTCTGTTATCTTATTGAAGGACATAAAATTACATGAGAATAGGAACAACATCAAGCCTTATTGTGTGTCTGTTATCTTATTGAATGACATAACTTTACTTGCGCTTAGGAACAACATCAAGTCTTAGTGTAGGTTTGTTATCTGATAGAAGGACATACACTTTCATGAGCTGAGGAACAACTTCAAGTCTTATTATATGTCTGTTATCTTATTGAAGGACAGAAACTTTCATGAGAATAGGAACAACATCAAGTCTTATTGTGTGTCTGTTATCTTATTAAAGGACATAAACGTACATGAGCTTAGAAACAACATCAAGTCTTATTAAGTGTCTGTTATCTTATTGAAGGACATAACTTTACATGAGCTTAGGAACAACTTCAAGTCTTATTGTATGTCTGTTATCTTATTGAAGGACATAAACGTACATGAGCTTAGAAACAACATCAAGTCTTATTAAGTGTCTGTTATCTTATTGAAGGACATACCTTTACATGAGCTTAGGAACAACTTCAAGTCTTATTATATGTCTGTTATCTTATTGAAGGACATAAACTTACATGAGCTAAGGAACAACATCAAGTCTTATTGTGTGTCTGTTATCTGATTGAAGGACAGAAACTAACATGAGTTTAGGAACAACATCAAGTCTTATTGTGTGTCTGTTATCTTATTGAAGGACATAACTTTACATGAGCTTAGGAACAACATCAAGTCTTAGTGTGGGTTTGTTATCTTTTTGAAGAACATTAATTTACATTAGCTTAGGGACAACTTCAAGTCTTATTGTATGTCTGTTATCTTATTGAAGGACATAAACTAACACGAGTTTAGGAACAACATCAAGTCTTATTTTGTGTCTGTGATCTTATTGAAGGACATAAACTTACATGAGCTTAGGAACAACATCAAGTCTTATTGTGTGTCTGTTATCTTATTGAAGGTCGTAAACTTACATGAGTTTAGGAACAATATCAAGTCTTATTGTGTGTCTGTGATCTTATTGAAGGACATAAACTTACATGAGCTTAGGAACAACGGTATGTTTTATAGTGAGAAAATATGTGTCGTATTATTCTGTGTTAGTTCATAAACATTGGTTAATAATATGTCCATGTTATTTAATGCACATATATGATAATGATTTTGATAAAAATAAAGTACTGCTTGACAGAAATTTGACTCTATGTAAATTAAATGAAGAATGCTACATATTTAAATTGCTTCAGTTGTATTTTCGAAGTACTATTTGTATATGAAACAGAGTTGGTCTCGATTTGAGCCTTTTGAAATGATGTTAATTGATTAAGGTTATTTCACGGCAGACAGAGGACCTTTATTAACAAGGTCAGCTACTTCTCAAAATGCATTATCAATGAAGGAAAGTTGACAGCACATGTATTATATAATTTCCATGGAAGGGTAAAACCGCCCGGTCGGGATTCTAGATTTAACACCCAGTGCGATAACAACGGGGCTACAGATCTAGCTTATCGTTATGTATGATAGACAAACACAAAAGTTCTAAAAAGCGACAATTCATCATTGTAGTATGTGACAGGCTATGGTGTATATGAGGCAATTGATATGACATACAAAAATTGTTGGATGGCAGGCTCAAAGTTGCAATTTAAATAATTGTAATATTGTACGCCCATACATGAAGGTGTTTCCTCAGTACATGTGTAAGTTTATATTTGATTACTAAAATTATCCAAATAAATCACTCAATGCATAAGTCTTACACTTAAGGCATTAAGTAAACAAGAGGCAGTGTTGAGAATACTCTCTATTTTGAGCTATGTTAGGTAATTACTAGCCAAAACTAGGCATAACAAGAGCAGTCCAAGGACAGCGCGCTCGACTTTTCGAGTGTTTTTTCATGGCAAGGCTTATCGTTAAACAAAAATGATTTCAAGACAGGACTTAATTTGTTAAAGGAAATAAATCAGTCAAACAATAATTACCAATTCATATTTGTAAAATATAAAAAGGGTATAACTGCTAAAACATTCATCCATAGTAACTTCCCTTCAAAGTTAAGTAGACATAGTATCAAAGAATAAGCATGCATACTTTCATTTAAAATTCTTTATATGAACTATTAATACTTCAATTTAAACAAGTTTCATGATTTAAGTAAAGGGAAATAACTCTAAAAAATAATCAAGATTTATGTCCTTGTGTAGATGTAGTTCTGATGAATAAGCATAATAACTGTCATTTAAATATCTTGGTAAGTATTGAAAATAATTCAGTTTAGAGTACTTTAACCCTAATTTAGTTAAAAAGGGGCACAACTCCAAAAATAATTCATAAAGAGTTACATCCCTTTGTAGTCAAGTAGATGTAGTACTGATGAAAAAGCATACTAACTTTCTATCAAACAAAATATATTCAGTTTGAGCGAACTTTTATTGTAACTATTTAAGTATAAAGGGACATAACTCTGAAAGTAATTCATCCAGAGTCCCTTTGTAGTGGGATAGATGAAGAACTTATAAAAAGCATTCCAACTTTTATTCAAATACGTTTAAAAGTACTAAATATCCCACTAGAACAAATTTTAATCTTAATGTTTAAGCATAAAGGGGCATTACTCCAAAAATAATTCATCCACAGTTACATCCCTTTAAAGTTGTGTTGATATAGTAACGATAATTAATTATACAAACTTTAAGTCAAATATCTTGATTTGTTTCAAAGATATTCCATATAGGAACAATTATAACCTTATAATTTGCCATTTTTTAAGTATAAAAGGGCAATTACTCCAAAAATAATTCATCCACAATTACGTCCCTTCATAGTCGTGTAGATATCGTACCAACAAATAAGTATACAAAATTTAGGTCTAATTTCTTGATCAGTAATGAAGTTATTCTACATAGGAAAAACTTTAACCTCATATTTTGCAATTTCTTAAGTATAAAAGGGCAATTACTCCAAAAATAATTCAGCCACAGTTACGTCCCTTCATAATTGTGTAGATATTGTACCGACAAGTAAGTATACAAACTTTCAGTCAAATATCTTGATCAGTATAAAAGATATTCTACATAGGAAAACTTTAACCTCATATTTTGCAATTTTATAAGTATAAAAGGGCAATAACTCAAAATATAATTAATCCAGAGTTATCCCCTTTCACAGCATGGTTAATATAGTCCCAGTAAATAAGTTTACCAACTTTGGATAGTGTTAAAGATATAAGAGTTTAAAAAAAACTTAAACCAGAAAACCAACGCCAACGCAAACGCCAACGCCGACGCCAAAGTGATAGCAATAGCTCTCATTTTCTTCGAAAAGTCGAGCTAATAAAAACGAACAATTATTATTGTCTTAAAATAATGTTTTGCTATCACATTTTTGGAAACGCAACTATCAGAGCTATATTCAACATCTTAATAAGTAGCATGCAATTCGGTCAACGGTAAATATTTATTCATACCACATCAGTGTCATAATACATTCGGAACACCCTCGACCTTTCATGAATAATTAATCTCGGGAGGATTCGATGGGGTCTTCACCAAATTTTGGTGATTTTACTACCTATGCGAGGCGGAGAACGTAATGATTACGCAAAATAATTCTTGTAGTTTACACACAGATCTTTGTCTAAACATATTTATTTGTTTTAAATTGAAGCAAATATTGTTCATCGGTGTCATTGAACTGTGTAATTTTAAATTTACGGATTAAAAACGGAACTTCAGTCATCGCCTAAACGATCGTGTATTTTTTCATAGTTTCAAAATGGCGCCTAAATATGTCCAAGGTTATTCGTGTAGCGAATGGCCGAGGATGTTCCGAATGTGTCATAATAATGACATTTTCGCGATAATTTCCAATACAAAGCTCACTTCTGCATAAATTTACTTGATAAAAACTTCTACTTAGAGTGAGTTGTTATCTCGCTTTCGAGATGAAAAAATGTAATATATGATTTAAATATACAAGTTTGTAATCTACAATTTTTATAGTTGTCATAATATTTATTTTTATTTTTTATTTATTGGAGTTAACGCCGTATCAACACAATTTAGGTCATTTCACGGCGTCCAGCGCACCTAACCTAGCTTTCCTGGACCATTGTCTATAACCAGTACTCACCTACCCTTCCACAAGGCCGGAAACTACTCCATATTATCTAACCAATGGAGGAAAATCAACATTATTGTCAAATTTTCATGGAAGGGTATAACCTCCCCGGGTGGGATTCGAACCCGCACCCCTTCGGGCACGAGTATCCAAATCCCGGCGCGCTACCAACTGCGCTATCGACCCGGGTTCGTTGTCATAATAAAAGAATTCTTATTAGAATTAAATTAATGTATACATTACAAATACAAATTCTTATTAAATAATGTAAGCCCAAAAGTCTTACGAACATTAGGGGTGTAACAATACGGTAAAACCCGTATTGCAATATATTGCAATATGCAAAACCCGTATTGCAATACATTGCAATACGTATCGGTTTTTTAGCAGACATGCGAAGCATAAATTAATGCACGTGCATAGCATTCGTTACACGCAAATGTGTAATTTTAAATGATCTCGTATCCAAATTATTTGAAAAACTTTTGTAAAATGGATTATATGTTAGAAAATGCATATTTTGAAACGGACTTTCGAAGATAATTATTCTCTCATTAGACGAAATTACCATTTAAAAGCACAATAAGATTACTTATCTTAACATCACTTTCAAATATTCAAATATCAGATTGTGATAAAAACAATCAGTACGGCACATAACTACAAAAACCGGTTCAGGAAAAACCAAACCGGTTAACAACCGTCAGAATTCGTATTGCAATATTTATAGGTTATTATACATTTTACTGTCGATAGGCGAGTCCAATATGACTTTTCAAGCTGTGTACGAGTCCAAATATATTCCGTATTGGACAGTAAAATGTATAATAATCTTTTTATTATATATCTTCCGTTTTATTGAAATAATCATCATCCCCAACAAAGCAATCACAGCAATTCTTATCACCACCACAATCAATATCACCACCAAAAACACTACCACAACCACCATTTTCTATATAAGCTAGGTCATTTTTTAGAAGAAAAGGTATTAATTTATGAATGTAGCGGCGAATAAATGTCAATGCAGTTTTTCCTGAGTGCGAATGTAGACTTGTGACGTAGTGTTTTATCCAAACTCCTCACAGTACTTACGTCACCCTTTGCTACTTATTAAATGTAATAAAGGGCAATAACCGCTGCGGGACTTGCGTATTATCGTGATGTCATTATGTCGACCATTTTATGACGTGTTTGTAGCCTACTCATACCATACTTGTACAGGTAGGCGGAGCTCCCTCGCCTATTGGAAAATTAATTCTCTCAAGTATCGATGTAAAGACCTTGCCGTAGAATTAACAATTTTACATGACGATGTCATTCAAATGTCACTTAAACTTAAACATCCTGGAGGATTTAAAAGATTGGAAAGTACAGGGTTCCATAAAATCTATTCATAAAGATAAACTACACACGGATGATAGGAACGGACAAACTAAATATAGGAAACACACTCGCTGACGGGATGAACTTTTATGGCACGATGGAAAGCCAGATTCATTATTTATACCTAATGCATTGCTTGGCTTGAATTAAACACAAGTCAACCTTTGTATTAATTGCATAATGACTGGATAATTCGTCACACAGTCACAGAATGGATACAAAAGTGTTGCTGTGTAATTGAATGCTTGATCGGAAATCGTCAGAATTTGGCTCCTTGATTTAGCGTATTGTAAGTAAAAAATTTGTAATTTATATGACAAACCTGTTTATAACGTCATTTTATTTAGTACAGACCATTATTTTGGTTTATTTCCTCATTCATGCCTAGACTACAAAGAAAAACAGTTTCGAACCGATGAAAAAAATTCAAAAAAATGGCGGACATAATTTATGAATAAGCATCGTTTAGTGCACATGTCCCCAATCGTCCAATACGAAAATAATATATTATTTTTGGATCCAATACGGGAATATATTGGACGGTCACGTGGTACAAATGCAGATTGTTGATTGGTTAGATTTTCTTAGATATATAATAATAACCGGTATATCGGTTAACCGTTACACCCCTAACGAACATTATTACAGAAGCATTTGAATCGATTAAAACTGTACGTAAAAAGTACCCTGTAATGTGTATGAAATCAAGCTTTAATGATTATATCAAGCAGGCCCTATTTGTATCTAATACAGTCGCCTTAGTACTAATAATATCATTAAGATTGTTTGTAAAACATATACTGTACATGTATGTCAGAAAAAACTAATCATGGCTGTTACAAATACATTTAGATAGAGTCCCAATAGAAATCTATCAACGTCCCCGTTTAATGTAGTAACATTCTGCATGAAGCGATTAAACCATAAACATGACAACAATTATATCCAAATTTAACCTCCTTTCTATGATAGCTTTAATCAATCGCTCTATTTCTTGTACTACCACAAAATAGCCTACCTCAACTCCAAAGAAAAAATACCAAAATATATTTTCCAACTTCCTTAAAAGTTCCAACCAACTTCCCTCTCTTACAAAGTACATGTAGAACCCTATGCAAACCCTCCCATTTTTCAGTCAGCCACAACCTTCTTTACCTATATTAACCCTATCGCCTATCCCCACCTCCCCTATGGCATAGCTTTGTCTTAACTAGGTAAAGCTGGTAGAAAATTCTACAAGCCAGCAAGTATACAAATAATGGTGACCAAAGTATTTCGAACCTCTGGTGCTGGGGGATATGAAGCCAATGACTCTTAAAAACCCCAACAGCCCGAACCCTCTACATGGCGGGGATGGGACAGATGGGAAGGGTATGCATGCTAAGACCTGAGATATCGGTGCAAATCTCAGATCAGACACGGAAAACCTAAGGACCAAAGAAAAACAAAACATAATTGACAATAAATAACATTAATCACAGTAAATTAAGCAACAACAACATCTAAAAGTTAAATGAACTAGAAATGTCATTTGTTGATAAACAAAGTAAGTGCTATACACGTACATCAATTGGATAATGAATGAGTCAGTTACTGATCACAAACGCACACTCGCCCGCACACACACTCACCCCCCTTGACCCTCATGCACACCTACCCTCACGCACGCACGCATGCACCCCCCGCACATAGCCGCACGCCTTAACACTCACACCCGCACAAACAACACCCACCCCCACACACGCATGCATGCACGCACATACTCCGTTTTTTCTCACCCACCCACACAGCAAGAGAAACTGACTTATTCAATAGCCAATGGAAGAATAATGTACGATTATAAATAAATAATAATAGATTTAAAAAGTGTCCGCCCATTCTAAAAGGATGCATTATGGGCAAACACTGGAATGTGATTCTTCATCCATAAAATGTTTATTTGATTTAGAGCCCAAATTGAGTCTAATTTTGAAAATTTCCTTTTATAATTCATGCTGGGAGAATTACTTATTTGCCAAAATATTCTCAATTCTGTAGTTGCCAAAGATGGTACAGATTGCTAACTCAGCACTAGAAAGTTTGAGACTTCCCGATGATGAACGATTAACAAATACTTAAGTTCACAAACAAAGGACATATCTAGAAAATAATAAAAAAAATTAACACTCACTCATTCGTAGCTGTTACTGTTGAATTGTCTTCCAGCAAGTCAGTCATAACCGAATCGTTTCATATTTACCTCAAACTAACGGAACTCCTTCAATGGCGGGAGTTAAAATACATGCATACATGTATCAGCTTTCATATTACCTTAACGTTATACAACAGCGCTTCAACTGACATCAGCTGAAAAAGAAAGACAAAGTTATAAGTAAAATTTAAAAATTCAAGTAAAGATGAAATACTTATAACCTTATATTATATTAAAAGGGATGTGTAGGCAAATGACAATACTTTTTTATTCAGCCTAGTTACTTACGTATAAAGAAAACCGATGGTTAAACAGTTATGCCGACAAACTACAAATTACTGAACTAATTATAACATAATCGCGCAATGACCTCAACTATTGTTTTCTAACACAAAAATATAAGAACACTTTACTTTATCCACGCGAAAGCAACTATGAGAGTCGCCTACGTGATGATGAATTCGATGTCAGGATATAAAGCCGACTCAATGTGCATACATGAGAGCAGGATTTTAAACAAAACTTTAACTTTTAATGAACTTAATATTAAACATTAGAAAATATACTTCCTTTGTCATAATAGTGAGGACATTAGTCATTGTAATCAATCCAATCTATACACAAGCAGATGATTTTATCACAGCAGTATTTTCATATCGTTGATCCAATCCATAAAGCCATACAATCTGAAAACAAGAAGTTGTTAATACAAATGTGTATCAACATATAAGCAATGACATTATTACTACAGGTCGTATTCTAGGTCATGCATATTTTTGTACTTTAAACAATGGACTTGCCCACTGATTAGGTGAATAAGCAGATGCATGAACAGCATTTTACTGATCTAAACATACCGCTTTGACATTTAATATTCATTATAAATAACGTATGAGCACATTGTAATTTTTTATCAATATATGTTTGTTTAAAATAAGTGTTAACTAACAAAACTGTAAAATTATAAAAATAATTCATCCCAAAATATTGGTGTGCAATGAAACCTGCCATGTTTATATATGCAATGTTTACGTGGACGACCTGTAACGGAGGACACTCACCGTCACAACACCGCTAATGCAAGAATAAGGCCTCTTTAATACCTGTCTATCTAGATCTAACCCAATTTGAATAAGGTTGAAAGTTGATCTGAAGATGATCAAAATAGACACTGAGACAAGTTTATGGCCGCGAAAGTTATTGCATTGGACATTTAAGGGGATAGTAAAGGTACAATAATGGTTGCTGAGAAATTCCAGTCTGTTGCTATGGACGGAATAATTGATTCTTATTACCTTAGGGCGATTTGCATCAGGGTGAAAGAGTGGTTGCTATGATCCAAAGGGTGGTTGCTAAGGATATATTGATGGTTGCTACGAGTCTAAGAGTGGTTGCTTTGAAGTCATATTTGTCCTATGTAATACTTGTGAGTTGTTTAGGCTCGTTACTTTTATCTTCATACTAAGTGCGACGTTTAGCGTTAGTGTTGCTCCGTTTAATGTTAGTATATTTTTGCGACGTTTAGCGTCA
Organism: Mactra quadrangularis; assembly: GCA_025267735.1. NCBI lineage: Eukaryota > Metazoa > Mollusca > Bivalvia > Venerida > Mactridae > Mactra > Mactra quadrangularis. The sequence goes on from CM046299.1 coordinate 23,988,998, forward strand.
GCGTTGCTACATGTAACGGCATGACGATTAAGACGTTTAGCAGCGGTTAGTGTTGCAACGTTTAACGTCAGTTGTAACGTTTAGTGGCGTTGTGACGTTTAACGGCGCTACGTATATTGTATAGTTATAACGTGTTCACAATAATGTATACAGACCGATTTTTAATTGCGTTTCCTTGATAGAAATAATTATTAAAGTATATGTGTGCGTATTTAAAGAGGTTAAAGAAAATCATATGATATAAATATAGATGCTATATGTTGTATATACCCTGGGTAAGGGTAGTTAAGATTCTGGAAATTGGTCTGAATCCCTTAGAAATGCCCAAAACTCAGGAATTTTGGGAGCCGCCGCCCCCTGGGCCTCTAATTAGGGCTTTGTTCAGGATCCATTGAGGACACTTACGCCCCTCAGGATCCACAGTCTGCTTGTTATTTATCCGCCCGCCTCTTAACTAGAATTGCCCGCACCCCCAACTAGAATTTTCCGCATTCCATAACTAGAAATCCTGGTACCGCCTATGGATATCCAGTACTAGTTCACAATCTTGTCGACATTACATTAAATGTAGAACAGATTCAAGATTGAGAGATAGATTCTAGTAGTCTGGGTACCAGGGTAACAAGTCTGAGCACGTGAAGCCAGTGTTTGTCGAAAAACATAAAGCATAGGCTACCTAACTTGTAAAGTAAATTGGAAGAATAAAAACCATAGGCACTGATTGGGAATCAAACTTGGTTCTCCCGGGTGCCAGGCGAGACACTTAACTGCGTCGCTAAAGGGTTAACCCAACAGCAAGGCTGTTGGAAATGACTATATAGTCACCTACGATCACCACACTTGATTACCTTACACAGTAAAATAATGTTGCATTTATTATTAATATTTTGTTTTTCTGATATAACTTTATAGCCGGTTTTTAACCTAACTGCCTTCAAACCTTATTTAATTATTATCTAATCGTTTAATGTTATTCTTGTTGGGTGGTGCACCGAAATCAAAGTTCTAACTAGATTTATTTGAATATGCTGGCGATCTGTGTTAAAAGAAAGACAGTAATTTGTGCAGTATGGTAAATTGAATAGTATATAATATATTAAATTACCTTGACTTATTTGATAAAATAAAATGTATTCAAATTTAAAATGGCGGTAATGTTTTGGTCGTGTTTGATTGGATTTCAGATTGGTGTTGATTTGAATAAGAATAGCCAGAGGTTAAAGTTCATAGGTGACAAACGTAGATAAGTCAAAGGTATAGACGTACTGTATCCTCATTTGAAAATCCTCGGCCATTCACTATGAATAATATTCATTCAATGAATGAACAAGGTGTTCCGAATGACTGTACTCTAAGCAGACGACATGTGTTTTTTTTTAATTTCGAGTCTATTGACCTGTTGCCTTAGCCTATCATCACGTATCGCTTCGCCCTCTGGTACCTTAGATTTTAAATCACATACTTATCGTTTTATGTACCAGGGCAAAAAGCGCTACGTAGCGATATACTTAGGCAATAGGCCCTACAATTACTAAATATTGGTATGCAACCATTCGGAACTCCTCGGCCGTTCGCAGTGAGGTCGAGGTGTTTTGAATGGTATGTAACCTCGCAACCATCCATGACCGGAAATAAATTCGATATGAGGACTGCAGAAGTAAACCAAAAAAAGCACGTTCCAATAATAAAGCAAGCATGCATGAGGTAAAAAATGTACAACATAAGCGTGAGCAGTAAAGTTAGCAAAATAGAAAGAAGTACTAAGCTTATATAATATTTTAGCTACATGCAAAACTATCCGAACTTCAAAACTTATTGATTCGGTATGTCCCAGGGTGAGAAAAATATGCAGCCTGAAATGGACTCGAACCCAGGACTTCATCCCGCTTTCAGGGCGATTGCAGTCCTGCCTATGCTTAATAGCCGCTTTGAATACATCCCCCTAAAACGTGAACAGGTAAGTACCGTTAAATTCTCCCCCACAAATTGAAAATCGTCACAAATTTCGGAATCCCAGACCGTTTGAGGAGCAACTTATTATCACATTTCTCAACTATTTAGTCGCGAACCAAAGTCGTGCATCGTTGTAACAAGGTGACAAATAAAGTAGCCTGGCAGGGACTGGAACCCGGGACGCCCCTGCTTATATGAGCTTTCCGGTCGCTTATAAATCCTCCCTAAAATTTGAACATATAAGAAAGCTACCCTGGCAAGTAACACACACTAGTAATTCCAATTTAGCAAACGCACAGTAAAAAGAATGAAAACACTCACTGATAGTTGTCAAATTCCAAATGTATTGAAAGTCTTTCTATAACGCTGCCCCGTAAAATTGAACAACGTATTCTAAATTGAATTTCATAAATAAAATAAGATTTAAAAAAACGGACACTAAAACCCGACTGTAAAAATTAAATTTAGTCTAAAAAATCCCCTTCAATGACTATAACACACGTTATAACAACACAGGCGTGGTTAGAAAATAATCCCTATTAGCATTTAGCGAAACTAGGCTTGAAATCGATAAAAAGAATTTAAATATCGTGCGTGTTGTATCAACTGTGAAAGAGGCGTTTGAAATTTCCGTACTTTACACACTCCATTCGGAACTACTCGGCGATTGCTGCACAATACACTGATCGTCAGTTTACGGAATCACCCGAGTGATTTTCCGAATGTACAAACGTGTCATGATTAACTTCCCTTAATTAACATTTACAATTTTTAAAATACGCAGAATCTATTTGCTTTATCAGTTTTTGCTCATTAACCCTTTCCTATGGATTCATGTTACTTGTACCAAAACATTACCTATTAACAATGTAGAATATTTCACTAACAGTATAATTTGTGGAAGATCCATATACACGTACATTAACATTTTTGATTGGGTTTAACTCAGTAGCAAAACATGGTATAGGTCATATCAGAGCGGACAGTCAACATATGTAGCGTTCCTGGAAAGGCTAAATCTCTGGACTTAGTTGCTAATCACTGACTAGGCACACACTTTCGTCAGAGATTGACAACTGCCCTACATGATTTAGAACTAGAGGCAAAAAGAAGAATTGCCGCTGAAATTATTTCATGACCAAACTCCACGAACGTTTGCCCCGTCCAGTAATCGAACCTAGGACACCTCGATTGGTAGACGTGTTTGCTACAAACTGAGCTACCACTGTGGGCTATGTTTTTAAAGATACCGGAAAAGTCTGCAACCTGGTTCCATAACGCAGTAGGCTGCGTGGATAACATAGGCGGAACCAGGATTTCTGGCTAGAGGGGGCGGAAAATTCTAGTTAGAGGGGGCGTAAAATGAATAAGTAGAATGGGGCCCAAAGGGCCATAAGGGCCTCGAATGGTACAGGGCAATTCCCCTTACCAGAGGACCCGGTGACCGGCGGCCCAGAAAATTCCTCAGTTTTGGTTATTTCTAAGGGATTTAGGCACATTTTCAGAGCCACAACTATCTTTTTCTAGAGTATAAAATATAAAGCATCTATTTTAATATTTCATGCAATTTCCTAAAAGCCGCTGAATCATGTTAGCTCTAAAAACTTTACAATAATGAAAGGAATTGTTTTATTATGTGTGCCATGTTGCACGCGTGGCGTGCAAATTTTTTTTACAAGTATATAATATATTTCTTATAAATATCATATTTCATGATAAAAAAAAACTTTGCTTGGGCATTTTAGGGGGGGGGGGCGTACGCCGGGTCCGCCCCGCCTGGATCCGCCTATGGATAATTTCAAATCTAGCGCTCATGAGGGTAGCTTGTTCGAGTCTCATTTAGTGATGTCCTTCACTTAAATTTCGACAGTAATGTTGATTTTCTGTTATTTATAAGGTATATAAAGAAGTCGTTGACTGTGAAATAGTATAGTAATGTGGGCACTGGATATAAACAATGTCCAGGGAATTTAGGTTAGGTCAGCTGTTCACTGTACAGTAATGATAAGTTCACACGACTTTAACGCTATTAGTAAATGACAATGTCACCAAGTTTATGCTATTCTCATTCATTTACATTGTATCCCAGCTTGCTCATGGTAACTTCACACGCGTGACATATTCGGTCTAACACGTTTTGATAAGCGTGGAAAAGTTGATTTCAACCGAATATGTCACATTATGTGTGCTATATTCGGCTGAATGGTATGTCATATTTGACCGAATATATCACACGCGTGTAATATCCGACCAAATATTTCACATGCGTGACATATTCGTTCTGCGTCATATACGGTCTAACAGTGCACAAGTGCATTGTAAATTGAATAATACGACTATATGCCAAAATATGATTAAACTAAAATAGGGTCTTTTAACCCCCACATATTAGTTTTTAATGGAACCGACCACGTTCAGCGTCGCTCGAGCGAGCGCCCGCATTGTTGAACACACCTCAGTATTGCAAAAGCACACACACACACACACACACACACACACACACACGCCGCCCCCTCATCTCCACACACATTCTCACGTTTCCATGCTCGCACGCACGCACGCACGCACCCCCTCACGCACTCACACACGCACCCCTATACACGTACGCATCCCCACACGCCACACACAAACGAAACCAACAATAGCTACATCACGTAGCCTGCGAAACAAATACACATTTTACATATACGTTTGTGAAGACAAAAAGACAAAACATACAGAAAAGAGACAATTTGTTATAAAATATCGATATATCTTAATCATCATCTATCTTCCATTTAGTATTTATACCCATTAAAAAGTGTATGCTTGTATACAAAATAATGCAACATTTGCCTGCATTTTCGTAATAAGAACACAAATCGTACATTTTAACACGTGGTCGACCTACCCTATAAAACAAACCTTGTCTAAACACATTATATTTTGCTCATTTTGCTTACTACTTAGTCAAGCGATATCTACATGTATATTTCCTATCAGTAAGTAATAAATGTTATTAATTAAATTAGTAATTAAAGAATAATTAAGAAATATTTTAACTCACCATTACATGCGGTTGTTTACCACAGCTACATGACTACACATAACTTAATTTAGATCATTCAGCTAGTAGGCACACAAAACCCGTGATTCACGCTCTATGTACTCTACTTTAAACCGTCGTCATTGAATCGAGTTGAATTAAATATCTTTAACACACTCGTTCCAACCCATTGATCACCATACACTTCATGATCCAAACCGTCGAACAAAAGTAGGCCATTTCTATTGGTAATGTTACTCAATTGTTCATGGTTCATACATTTGCCCCACTGATTTAAATACTCGATTATATATGGTTAAATAGAAATATTGTAGCGAGAATTTAAATGAACGAGTTTGATGTATGCCACCCAGACAAGTGAAAAAACAAAACAATTATACGTTTATGCGCAAATTTGTCATGACACTGGTTGTAAATCGGCAGCCTTCACGACCAACATTTATCAGCTTTGGACATTGGACCAAAAATCTTAGCGAACTGATACGTTAAAAATGCAGTCCAAATTCTTGATTTAGTATGATATATCTTAATACATGTATTAGATAACATCACATTAACTATAACGATATTAATTTTTTTATTGAATATGAAAAATGTAAGCTGTTACATTTAACCATAACAAATGTATCGTCTGACCATTAAAATCGCTAGACCGGCGGTATTTTTAATGGACACGGGTCGACAGCGCCGTTGGTAGCGCACTGGGATTTAGAATATCGTGTCCCGAAGGCGGTACGAGTTCGAATCCCACCCGGAGAGGTTATACCCTCCATGAAAATTTGACGATTATGTCAATTTCTCCATTGATTAGATAAAATGGGGAAGTTTCCGGCCTTGTGGAAGGGTAGGTGAGTACTGGTTATAGACAAGAATCCAGGAAAGCTAGGTTAGGTGCACTCGACGCCGTAAAACGACCTTAATTGTGTTGACACAGCGTTAAACCCAGTAAAAATATACTGGACTCGTCCACGGTCCACAGGCTAAATTGAAGACTGTAGTAAATTGATGCTTACTCGTGCAGCGCTTTCTCGAGAAAATCGCAGGGATATGTCATGTGACCTTTTTTTGATATTCAAGTAAACTGTATAATAATGGTGTTGTAAAGGTGCCATCAGGGTAAGGGATTCAATGTTTCTCAGTTGAGGAACATTTAATCCCGCTTAGTAGTTGGTTAACAGCTAAATTAAGATATTTAGCTTTTCAAGGAGGAGTGAGTAGGTTGACCGACCGCCATTATATGACCTTTACAATGTGTTGCTACAGCATTAAACCCAAGAAACAAATTAACAAACAAACAAACAATTCGCAATTTAACTTTTATTTAAAGGTCTTATATAAATTCGTTTTTTCGCGATAAAATATGTTTTAAACACGTTCAATACTACATATCAACATTTTTTTCGTAAAAAAATACCGAATAAAACGGCAAAGCACGGAAAAAGACCGCTATACCACACTGTCACTGAGAACTGGAAGTACCGCGAGAGTGATCTCCCCTGATTTTTCGTCAGTTTTGAACATCCGCTATTTTGGTTCAATTAGCTGTCAATAGCGATACTCGCACAGTAGTCATGTATTTGATTGAAAAAGGGACTATCGTTTGATTTTAACAATGTCTGTGAGGAAAATGAAGTATTAAAGCCGTACTAGTATAAATCACAGCTCAAATTAGCACTTAATAAAATAATTAAGCTTCGAAAGAGTCCCAGACGGAGTCGGAAGATGAATTTTCTGAAGATTCGGCCGGAGATTGGTAAGTGCGCGAATTGGTCCGTTTTAAGCCTACATCGATCTATATTTATAAAATAAGACTATATTTTAGCATTATTTAACTGATTATTCCCTTTTCCGCAACATTTGAACGTTATTTAGTGATTCATTTGATCGATAGATTCAATGGCAGTTCAATGTCTAGATTCTAATCAAGTTCTACCGTCTATATTTTTTCGTAAGGTGATCAGACTGAAATAATCATTTTGAGTATATTCCGAGTATATGTATGCTTGATAACTATTTTATAAATGATGAGATGCTTTCAAATAAAATCGGTTTTCGTCTAGTGTCACGGAATTCGGATATTCACTATTTCGGACGGAAAACTAGGTAGTCTACCTTTCAAATTGTGGCCATATACCTTTTAAATGGAGGTTTATTGGCATTATTGTCAAATCTTAATGGAAGGGTATAACCTCGGAAGGTTGGATTAGAACCCGTTCCCCCTCCAGGAAAAGAAATTCTAAATCCCAGCACACTATAAACTGCACTATTGACCTGGGTTTTCTCCAATAACAACGTAAAGAGAGCTCTATGCTAGGGACAGCCAATATCAAGCATCAACTTATTGGATTAAAAAACTTTTATTAGATGTGAACCTGACTTTAGCCTATATTGTTTTGTTTACTCTTCTTTTTACTTTTTTCAGGTCATGCACTCCCAGAGAATGAGAGAGAAGCCCCTTTCCCCATGGATCATAACAGAGAAAAAGGGTACTGTGCTAGCCAGCCAATGTGACTGTATTAAGAAGATGTTATCCAACAAATTCATTTCAAAATGAGGCTACAAAGTGGGGTAAAGAACAGGAAAGAAAAGCTAAAATTGACTATATTCGCAAACATCTACAGGAAACATGAAAATGCTCGAATCACAGACAATGGTCTTTACATTTACATTGAAAAGCCTTTCATAGCAGCCTCCCCAGATGGTATTGTTTCATGTAAGTGTCCAGACTGTCGAAAACTCATGTTTTGAATGAAATATGTGACTTATGTGAAATGCGGCTCAAATTAATAACATGTAAATAAACTAAATTAATTGCAGGAATGTGACATGTGACTCAATCAGTCTGTGTTCATGACCTAAAGTAATAAGTAAATATGAAATCTGTTAGTGTGTAATGTGTAACTCTCTAAAACTAGAGGTAATAAAAGTATATACATGTACTGACTCATATTTGAATTTGATATAATTAGGTTTATCTAATTTGCTTCTTTCAATTATTGTAACTAAAAATAACAACTACCAATGTTCTCTTTTTTCCTGTACTAATTATTAAACTTGTGAATTTTCCAGACATTTAAACATTTGTCATCTTTCATCCTTAGTAATATGAAATTCATATAAAGTCAAATCTCGATACAACAATATGGTTTGTTTCTGAAAAATGTGTCGTTGTAACACATATGTCAGTGTAATGAATTCTTTTTACCATGTACATGTTGTTATTGGTTCCCATAAAATATGTCGGTATAACAAGAATGTCGTTGTATCAAGATCTGACTGTAGATGGTATTTTATTCATTCAAAGCTGCCTGGCTAGCTCAGTTGGTAGCATGCAAGTCTACTGATCGAGTGTTGTGAACTCAATTCATTAGCGGGGCATAATATTGTTGAGCTTCGTCATGAAATAATTTTATACATCAACTCTCCCTCCTACCAATGATTGTTGGTTATGCAGGGCAGTTGTCAGTCACTGACAAAAGTATATGCTTAGTTCTTGGTGAACAGCTAAATCTAGACGTTTAGCCTTTCCAGGAACAATGAGTCGGTTGACTGACTGACTGCCATTATATGATCTATACAATGTGCTGCTACAGCGCGATGGAGGTGTCCTGGGTTCTATTCCTCGGCTGGGTATATTTTTTTTTGAGCCTTGTATGAAATAATTTCTACAACAATTCTCCCTCCTACCAGTAATTCATACTTATGTAGGGCAGTTGTCAGTCAATGTCGAAAGTAAGCTCTTAGTAGTTGGTAAACAGCTAAATTCAGAGATTTAGCCTTTCCACGCACAATGGGTAGGTTGACTGACTGCCATTATTTGACCTATACAATGTTTTGCAACAAAACAAACATACTCATTCATACAATGTTCTTCAACACAAATAATTAATGTAAGGACTGCTATTATTTTCTTAATATTTATTATAACTTATAGTACCAAAAAAATGAAAAAATACATAATATACACATAAAAATATGTATAAAAGCAACACGTTATGACTTATATTGGCATAAATTTGGTCCACTAGGATTTTAGAACAACTATAACACTTATTAAAGATATCGAACTATTTCTCAATCAAACACAACAACAGTGTCACACAAATTCACTAGACAGCAACATAATGGGCAATTTTGTCAACTGCGGGAATGCCATTATTGTCTTTAGTCATGAGATAATCTAGGGGAAGTGTAACATTAAGAATTGTGTACTTCTGTCTAGTTACACCAATGACGCCTTCAACATTTATTTATACTCTTTAATTCCACCTTACGGTGATTTATATACATGTATATGGTTGAATATTTAGAAGTCATAGAATATTTACATACATAGGTATTACAAATAATGGATAAATGAATAAGAAAATAGGTGCTTAAACACCAAAACAATACAATCATATGACAATTTACATATTTATGATATGATAAGCAAGTTGTCTAAGTGTAGTCTTAAAGAAAAACGTAATCGGATGACATATCATATGCAATTCAGACGGCACTGAGACTGAGTATGCTACTCGTATCCCTGATAGATTCTACACATAGGTTGTATATTTATTGCGTAACAACATTATCAATGAAACAGCAATCAAATTGTTCTGTACATAATAGGCCTACTGGCATCTACAAGTATCTATATGCATATATATAAGCTATTCTAGTATAAACACAATTACTACAAATGTTTATATATACATGTAATAGTCAATGTTATACATCATCTCAGACTTAAGCACATAATATATTTGTAATTACTTAAAGCTGGCTAGTCTTGATATGTTGTATACTAAGTCTTCGGATAGTTTGAAGAGATCAATACATTTTACATCACTTATATTGAATTGTCTAAAAAGATTTATGTTAAGGATGCTTGATATCAGACTTTCACCTTTTTGTTCTGTAATAAACTTATAAAGTTCTGGAGAATAGTCATATTTTAGTTTCTGAAGATAAATTTTACGATAATTGACGATGCGTGGATTTAAACAATCAGCAATAATCCTTACACTTGCTCAATTATAAGTCGTCCCTACATCAATTGGTGACAACTGATCTTTCCCCTTAGTAAAAGCTGGGATCTTTACTTCGCCACACATTGTAATACGTAGTAGTCTTGGTGCACTGGTACAACTCAGTTTTCTTCATTATATAACGCTGGAACTGCTTACATTTCTTATTTCTTTTTGAAGTACTGTGGGTAAACGCCCGTCTACATGGCATACTTTCTTTGCAATTTGTAACTAGTCTTTCTCCTTTAGCTTTATATAGCTTTCATTAGATCTTGGATACTCTCTGCTGAAAAAGAATAAATTAGTTATTACTAGGGCTGCCACAATAAAACGCTATACCGGTATATTGTGATATGCAGCTGCAGCATACCCCTGTACAAATTTAATGAACCGGTATTTAGGCTAGCAATATGTTCTACACATATCGGAATATTCTCATTATTATTAAAAGCCCGATTATTTTTAGTCCAGTCTGCAACGGACACTTTCCTTACAAAATTCTATAATATACCACTATACTGAATAGTTCTTTGAAGCAAAAGTTATGTATTGTGTTGTGTCACCTGCGTCTTTGGTTTGCAAAGCTATATATTGTGGTATTAACCGGATTAGTCAGCCTGGAGAGCAATCGCCTTGTGAGGAGTCTTTTGTTCGAGTCCCAATAAGGCTGCATATGTAAGCACCCTGTAACATATGGCGACCAACGTAAGACGGCAACTAAATCACTTACAGACGGTGTTTATTATCTCTATAAGGTCCTTATGTTATCGATACTCTATCGGTTTATTACACCACACGCGGTCGATTATGTTGAACTCTAAAATTGGTATTGAAAGGGAACTAACTCAATCACGATATTCTTACTCCCCAAAAAGGGAGTGTACTACCAATTTTACGAAATATTCTCCATATGCTTGATCTGTTAAGAAACAATTGATTGAATAATTGCTCCATAAACGATCTTGGATTCTGATATTGAAGATAAATTTCTTCTTCATTAGAAAGTATGCTACGATACTTACCTGTTTACATTAATGCAGTCTATAATAGTTATGCACGTGCACTTTGACCTCGCGTATGTAGATAATTGGTTTCGAACCACTTTTTAACAACAGCCTTCGGTAACGCAAGGTTAAAAATCATTTTAATTGAGTTATTTCATCAAGTTGAGCATTGGTCGAGTGGTGTGGACACTCGACTGGAATGTCGGAGGTCGTTGGTTAGAGTCAAGTTCGAGTAACAATTAGTTTTATTTTGGCCAATAATCCTATTAAGTCGAAGTTCCTCGTAAAATGTAGATATACATATGTATGTACATATGTATATAGAGCTTCTCTGCATTGAATAAGGGAAGATGGATCCTGGCTATTGACAAAATGTCCAGCAAAACATGGTTAGGTGTGCTGACCGCTGTAAAATGACTATATTTTGGAATGATAGTTAACCAAATAAATGAATTAATAGAGAGAGATAAATAAAGATATATATATATATATAGATAACCTAAAGCAATACCGGAATAATTAATTGTAAAGCGAACGTTACAAGGGTTCAATAATTAGGAAAGTCGCAGTAGAAAGAAATTCAAGAGGAAGTTTTCGCTCAGTCTTAATTAGATGATAAGACGCGCTGTCATTGTAAACATATATTGTGCATCTCATAACATATTAATAACCTCCCTTTTGTATAAAGATAGAATGACTATATAATGAATTACCTCCCTTAATTGTACAAGTTATTTATGTTAACAGGACAGAGTTGATAAGATTGTGTTTTTAAAATTATTCCTTATCAAGTAAGAGTACAGGTCGTATTCTAGGTCATGCGTGTTATTGTACTTTTAACTATGAAGTTGCTAACTGAATAGGTGAAAAAGCTGATGCATGAACAGCATTTTACGGATTAAAACATACAACTTTGACATTTAAAATTTATTTTAAATACCGTACATGCACATTTCAAATTTTGTACAGTGGTGTGTTAATAAAATAAGAGTCAAATAACTAAGCTATAAAACTGAAAAAAATATTTCACCCCTAAAAATCGATGTGTTTATATACGCAATGTTTACGTGGACGACCTGTACATCTGCACGGAACATATGACGTTAAATACATGTTTGTTGAATTATCTTACAATGAAATATAAAACTAGACTGTGACTATGTATGTTTCATGTAAATATATCTTTATTTTTTTGTTTACTGATAAGGTTTATTCAACAATCAGTGGTGCATACATTAATGATGCTGATTTAAATATTCACTACAATACTTCTGTACTAATGATTGATCGATTATATATTAATTAGCGGAGTTAATGTATGCGCCACTGTCAGTTGAATAAATTTTAACAAGAGTTTATACTAATATGTTTTTGTTCGATGAAGAAACATGTTCATACAACTTGGATTAATCACCATCGAGTCGCATTCTGACCCCTTAAGTATTGAGCTAACAGAATTAAGATTATAGCTCAAGGAAACAACGAGGTACCGAGTTGGCTATCCAATGATTTCCAGTCTAACATTGTTACCAATCGACCACACAAGCTAACGGTGTAAGTTCTCATTGTATTCTGACATGTTTTACAGTGAAATGCTTGTTCTCTTCATAGAATAATACGTTTTTTTCTTTTACGCTTTATGGTGACATTCGATGAAAATACGGCTAAAATTTAAATTTTACTTATATAATACAGCTTCGAACTCATTGGAAAACATTGGCCTAAGTTTTTACAATTTTAAATTGACCAACCTATTCTTTCAGAGATCGACACAATGGTAGTTTACTTGTTGTTTATTGTCCTGACTATTTATTGTCAAACTGTAACAGGTACGACATCATCTTGTTTTATTGTGACCTGCTAAAAACCCATGGTCAGTAGACAGATTCGAACCTTTGACCTCGAGGGTAGTAAGCGGACACTCTTTCAATGGCCATAAAATCTAGCTTGAATGCAAGGGATTACAAGTGCCATAGTCTATCTTTGCTACATGCACCCTCTCCTTAGTTCTTGGAGCTTGATTGTCTGTGGGACTATATCTAAGAGTGCAATTACAGAATTGCAGGAGAGTTATTTACGTTGGACACCAAATGTAACCTGATTAAAACCCATGGGCCGAACTGAGATTCGAATCCACGACTTCTAGAGTCGTAGCATGACACTCTATCAAGGGATCATGCAAGCTAGTTTTAAGGCAAGGCAAAAACAAGGCAGTACTAATGTCTGCTACATTACGTTTATTAATTATATCGTTTACTAAATTTACTACATCATATCATCTGGGACAATCGGCAGACTCATAGCTTTGACCACAAACTACATCTTACTCAATCGGAATATCTCTAACTTTAGAGTGAAAAACCAACACCTAGCATGCCATTGACAATGAATAAAACACTATGCAGCAATTCATGAATTAAAAGAAAAATAATCTACAATACTTTTATAACATTTTTTTCGAATTTGATTGCTTTCGACTAATAAATCAATATTAAAGGGATGGACACGCCGGCTATTTAAATACTTATAACAGTATTCCTGTACTCACTTTCAATGCATACAACCAAGTCTTTAAATCAGCGGTGTTAATATTTGCGCCACTGACAGTTGAATAAAATTTATAAACACTTGTATATTACAGGTGCAATAGATTGTTACGCGTGTTTTGACGTATCTGATATAGCCAGCTGCAATACCACAGTCCCGTGCCGAGATTTCCAGGTATGTCACGTAATTTATGAAATACAAATGATTAAAGTTGGTCCCGAGATTATGAATGTCACGTGATTTAAGAATGTCATGTTATTTCAGAATGTCACGTGATTTATGAATGTCATGCGATTTAAAATGTCATAGGAATATAATGTTAAGTACCGAAAAAAAAATGCTTTATGCAACTTCAAATAGACGACCTGTCTATACATACACTAATGGAAAGGTACATTTTGGAAATTCTAAGGGGGTCTAGACCCCCTGACTCCCCCGCTAGATCCGCCTATGTATAGTATCCATATAATTAATATTCGGAACTCCTCGGTATGTAAATTTATTTGTATGTCTTCGTAGATATTGAATGAAAATGCACGCACCTATATTAGAATGATACACATCTATAATATATTGTAGCGCTCTGGCTGTTGAACTACACGTGGTTCACTGGGTGGTTCTCTGGTACTCTGGGTGGTTTACTGGGTGGTTCACAAATAAAATTTATGATAATCAACAAACGACTTTTTGTTTTGAATGTTATGATTTTTATTAGTACATACAGAAAATAAATATAGATCTTGCAACAATTTAATTTTATGCTACAGAGAAATAATTTATGCTAAAGGTAAAACAGCTTAATTTAACAAATAATCCCCTTTTGTTCCGGTTTAAAAAGACTATTAAACTGTTATCAATGACTGAGATCAATACATGAAAAATTACCGATATGGTACCTTTAAAATTACTAAAATCTTATAAAATGTAAAAAACGCTACTGAATATTTATGAATAAATCCTACTAAAAGTAACAATATTAATAAGTACTAAAGCCTAACCATTTAGAATGAAATTATATAAGAGCTCCAAAAAATCTAAGTTTAAATTTTAACGTGTCAGCCAGGCAGCCAAAATGAATGTGAACCCTGCTCAAAGGTTCTCTGGCCTATTTATACTCACAGACATTCTCACAGTCACCCATGTGAGAATGTGAATTCACAGAAATAATGGTGCTCACACCTAACAGTGTGAGCTGTGAGCTCGCAAAAATAACGTTACGCTCACATTAAACGTTGTGCAAGTAGTGCATACAAATTCACGTCAGCGCCAAATAGTGCCTTTAAAGAAAGTTAAAAAGTTGAATGAAAATAGGTTTTATCAGTGATGAAAATGATCTTAAATGATCATTTAATGATTAATTAAACTGGTAGTAACCTCAAACGGCCTTTTAAACGTGTTTCTTTGGAGAGACATTGAAAAGTTTTCTTCATACAAGCAGTTGACATTTAAGTAAACAAAAGTTCTAAGCGGTCGCTAAGCAACCATGTCCCATCATGCAATTTCCAACGTGGCTGCCGGAAAAATGTGACAGTCAGTATGAAATGAAAGTAAAGTAAAATGAGGCCTTAAACACTACTGCTAAAAGGTAAAACTGACTTAAACTGATTAATTAACATGTATAAATATAATTTCAACCAGTAATCTTGCATGTCATTGCGTAACGGAGCCAAAATTCCTAGTAGAGTCGAAACTAGGTCATAATCCAGAAAATAAACAAAGTCCGTACTGATCGGTATAGAGCCGGATTGTTACATTATTTCACTTATTTATTTATTTATGTATTTTTTGGAGTTAACGCCGTGTCAACACAATTAAGGTCGTTTTACGGCGTCGAGTGCACTTAACCTAGCTTTCCTTGACACTTGTCTATAACCAGTACTCACCTACCTTTCCACAAGGCCGGAAACTTCTCCATATTATCTAATCAATGGAGGAAAATCGACATTATTGTCAAATTTTCATGGAAGGGTATAACCTCCCCGGTTGGGATTCGAACCCGTCTTACCATCTTATGGTACATAGTAAGCACACATGCCCCATGGTACTGTTAAAATGTTCGTATTAACAAGAATTGCATCCAAAGCGACCGCCTTGAAATCCATAGCAGTTGCTCAAGCACACTCTCATTGCAACATTTTCATTGCCCATAGTAATTACGTTAATATTTCTAGCAAACATTTAGGTCCTAGCATCCTATGTTACGGTCCCTAGAAACAGCACAAATATCCATGGTAACATTTATGCCCATAGCAACTTCTATCTAGCTTTTGTCGTTTAAGTTCAAACTAGCGACTCTTGGGGCATGAAGCATATAACCCATTATCCACCCTGACACTAATATTTATATACATGTATTGTGCATAGCTTGCAACATGAAGATTCTAAATTATTTCTTATTTTGGTAAGATATACAGTTGGTAAAAAAGGTTTACATGTTGGGAAGATGCATGAATATTTAACTTAATACAACTGATATATGAAAGTAAAGGACGTCGTTTTTTTTAAACTTTTGATAATTGTGATTTATATTTTGTGAATTGTTACACAGTGGTCAATTTCAGAGGTACAGATTTAATTGTCAGATTTTTTACCGTCGCTCAATATTGGAATTGGTAACAAAATTGCTGAGAAAGGGTGCCGATAAAACCTCGAGGCCGACAACAGAGAGATATAGTTTATTTTCCAATACATATAAAATGCATGAGGACAATACATAGCATGTTATGCGCATAATGAACATAAATAATTTACACAAATCAAATGAAATGTAACCAAAATACTAACAGGAATATATATAACTATGTCTATTATAATAAAGACAGAAAGAAAGAATGTAAGAAGGAAAGAGAAGGATAGGATAGGAGAAGGTCACAATGACACATATAAAGTTAGATACAGTTGTACAGAACAATCAAAGTGCTGAAAAGCACTGAACAAGACAGCGTTGTTTGCTGTGAAACTTCATTGGAATTCATTGGCCTTTGATGTAGAGACATGTGGTCATTATAATTAAGATATAAATCAGGTTGTAGGACTATTATGAGCTAAAAAATAAAAAGGCCTAGCATAATTGTACATGGACATTTGTGCAGAAAGATTTTTATGAAGACTGCTTGTCGAAGTGTAAGCATATTTTGCCATAACACTATACATGGTAAGTGATTCAACAGTTGAATTGATATACTTTAGGTTTTTTGTTTGTATTCCAAGTTTTATAGCTTAACAGTCTTTTGACAAACCGTGGTCATTTTCATAAATGAAACCATCAACAATTGTTAACTAAGACTGCATTAATTAAATTAAAACACAACAAAATGAGGTAGAAAACAACATGATTTGTTGAATTTAACAAAAACAGCAATCATTTGCCAGAGTATGTCTAGTACGCAGTATTCAAAGAATTGGGTCCATTTATACTCTTCTACCAACAATGAATGGACTAACAGAACTTGTATGCAGCTTTAACAGCAACTCAATAGTCAATTGGAGAAATGATTTAATATTGTATAGCACTGATCATTTGCTAGTCTCAACTACAAACAAGGTGGTCCAAACTTTCTAACCACAACCACATTATACTCTGTTTGCAGTATAATGTAACATATTAGTAATTAAAACTACATAAGTATTAGATATAATAAGCATACAGAAAATTAGTTTCATGCTACATGAAAATGGCTTTCACGGGGATTCGGACCCCCATTAGACCCGCCTATGCATTCCATAGCTTAACTCAAATGAGTACGCATAAAGTGAATAGTAACGATCAAAGAAGAAAGGCAACACAAACAGAATTTATGCCTTTGAAGTTAACAAATAATAAATATATGAATTTTGTGAAATGAACAGTATATGTGTGTTTCTAAAAGGTTCTAATTCCTTCACTTATTTCAGGTTATTTTTTCATTCTGATATCTTAAAATGAATTATTTTTCGAGATAGGAGGAGAGAGATATTCAACAAAATCTTACTTAAAATGGATTCAGTTGTTTGTCCAGTCAAACTTATAGTTGTCATAGGAATGACAGTGTCCAACACAGTAATTTACTGTCACATTCCCCCTTGAACGATCCTCCCTTGGACGATCCGTCTCAAATTGGGGACAGATCGTCTAAACAAAGTTTGGAGGATTCGTCACCTTGTGTGCGTAGTCATATGAATGCTTACATTAAATATGAATATTATATGGTTTTATATATGTGTTTTTCAAATTCATGTATATAAATAATACATAATTTAAGAGAAAATTCCAGTAATATAAATGATAATATTTACCACTCAAATTGGTAACAAAATATTATAATCTACAATAATATTATGTTCATATGAAATGATGATTTTTGATAGGGCTGTGGATCGTTGAGCAAGTGGCGATCCGATCCGAACCACGATTCATGTGTAGCGATTTAAGAATCGAACCACGAATCACTTGTTAATGGAGAAGCATACAGAATTCATGTAATAAAAAGAGTTAATGAAAAATTACAAGAGTTTTTACTATAAGAAAAACCATGTAGTCCAAACATGTCTATTACCAGACGTTTTATGGGCATTTTTAGTGATAACATTTTTGTTTTAAAAGCGTATCAATCGAATTTTGACGCAAGATTTTTCGTTCCCTACATAAATTTAACTTTACATTAGATGTGCGACTCGTTTTTAGTTGTAATTAAGCTGAAAATGTTCTTTCATTTTATCCAAAAAAAAATAGATAGAACGCGATCCGACGATATCGGACGTGACGAATATTCGTACTCGATTTTCTGGTCGGGATCGCGAATATCCGATTACTCGGATCCTAATTTTAAGTCCTAATTTTTAATCATATTTAAATCAGCATAATTGATAATAAAAACAATGAAAAAATAATCTTTTAATGTTTCAAACTCACAATATTTCAAATATTAATTGCATCAAATCGGATGACGTCACAAGCACCTCCTACCTATATTTTGGTTGATTTACTGGTTGGCAGAAAGAAACCAATGTTTACATACATTTGATAGCAGCAGAATTTTTAAATCATGATAACTTTTTTATTTATATGCCGATTTTTATGATATTTATATTGATAGAAAGTTTTTGAAATTTATATTTTACAAATATAAGAAAATTGCCAAAAATTTGATTCAAAAAAATATATGGGGTGATTTAAACCTGTCTTTTGAACTATCTTCTTGTTGGTTTGAAGCACTAGGATTAAACACTCGCCAAAAAATTCAATTCTTTTTTGACAATTTTTTTTAAATATTTAAAATACGAATGACAAGACCTTTCTAGTGATATAAAATACTTAATTGTTTGATGAAAAATGACTTAGTAATTGCAATTTTAAAATTACTGTGTTTTCATTGTATTTACTCGCTATCATTTCTTGCCAACCAGCGAACGGTTACCTGTAGTCTTTATCAGCTCCTTGTTACTAATTATAGACATCATAACAATAACAATGAACTGGTCTAATACTAATAGTAGAGGGAATTATAGTCTATCGTTTCACCGCGGAACGCCTACTTTACTTGAGACAGACAATAAACGAATCCATCCGCGCTCCATTCGCACTGATTATAGGTCGCGCATTTTTTGTCCTACATTGTTCAATTTTCATAACAATCGTTAGATAATCATGAAATGGAAGCATAATGATTGTTTTGAGAACAGATAAACTAAATAGAGTACCGAGTTATAGAAGTTGCATGGAACTATTTATCAGGTGCGTATGATTTATTGATGACAGGAAAAAAGGACGACGATTAACACGTCTCATTTCTGAAACCCGCTTACTATACTCGACAGCTTCGCTGTCTTGTAAAAATACAGCGTAATACATCCATGACATTATTTGAACAAACGTTTGATACAAAATATTCTAGTTTCTAAACAAAATCTTATCACGTTCCTCAAAAGCTTTACTAATAAAAATGCCAAGATTTCTAATAATTTTTTTGTTATCTGAATTGATAAGATCAACAAATTTATTCATGCTTGGTCTTAACCAGTAAAATTTAGGTATATATTGTTTTCTTAAATTATTATATATAGAACATTCCAAGACAAAATGACATTCGTCTTCTAAAATATCACAACTAAAACATTTTCTATTATGTAAAGGAATTTTATTGGGTTTCACCCATCTACCTGATTCAATTGCTAAGTTATGAGAAGAGACTCTAAAACGACTAAATGATTGGCAAAATTTTTCAATTGTAAAGTATTCTAAATATGACTGGAATTTGAATGAACTAATATTTCTATAAAATAATGCTCTATCTGAAGAATAAAGTCTAGCATTCCAATTCTGTATAAATTGATCATTTAATCTTTGCCTAACCATGTTTAAAAACAAAATATCATTTCCCACCCCTTGGTTATACCATGCATCCGAAAAACCTAAAGAAAATAGTAAATCTCTTAATAGGGAACACCAGTTAGACTTATTAGGATATATATTTAAATCATTATAAAGTAACTTATATATAATGTAGACATACTTATTCTGACTCTTTTGAAGTAATGAAGTCCAGTATTTAATAATTCTAAACAAATGAGTAGTTTTAAAAGAGAATCTACCGAGTTCACCGTATACAAAATCATTCTGTGTTGTTTTCTTGACACCAAGAACCCTTTTACAGTACTGCATATGTAACCTTTCTATAGATAAATTATTTGTAAATCCACATACCTCACAACAATAATTTAGTATTGGAGATATTAATTTATCAAAGAGTTCTAACTTATGCTTTGGTGAGATGTATGTGAATTTGTACAAATATTTGTTTAAAATAAAAATAGCTTTTTGAGCTTGTGATGATATGGTGCTTTGTGCTACCTGAAAAGATCCCCCTGGAGTAAATACTATACCAAGATAAGTAAATTTAGAAACAGATTCAATAGGTACTCCATTATAGTAAAATATAAGATCATTAGGCACAGAACCACCCTTTCTAAAAATCATTATTTTTGTTTTTTTTACGTTCACCTGTAATTTCCATGTATTGCAATAGTCACTTAATAAATCGAGGCTTTTTTGTAACTCTGTTGGGGTATTAGCAAATAGCACGATATCATCTGCATATAACAACATATATAATTTAAAATAATCGACGTCAATGCCGTCTAAACCTTTACTAACAAAAACATCTTCTAAATCATTTATATACATAGTAAACAAAAAAGGAGACAAACATTCTCCTTGTCTAACACCAAGTAAACATGAAAATTCATCACTCAACTTATTATCATATTTTACAGAATCATAATCAGTCCTAATTTTATTAATTTGTACCATAAATTATCCCTTACAACATAGTCGAAAGCTTTTGTAAAATCAACGAATACCGTATAAAGTTTTTTTACCCTGATTAAGAACGTGAGAAATTAAACCATTCAGCACAAAGACGTTATCGACAGTGCTCATATTTGGCCTAAAACCAGCTTGTGCTTCTACGTATACATTATATTTTTCCGCCCATGTAGTTAACCTATTATTAATAATGCGAGTAAAAAGTTTACCTAAACAAGATAATAACGTAATCCCACGAAAATTTTCCACGTTATTAATACTTGATTTCTTATGTAAAGGAATTACGTAACCTTCAGACCATCTGTCAGGAAAATACCCCATTTTAAAAATCTTATTAAAGAGTGTATACAGTATAGGTACTAAAACATTTTTTCCAACAATAAAAAACTCGTTCAATAATAAATCAGGTCCACTAGATCTATTATTTTTCAATTGGTTGATAGCAGAGATTATCTCATCACGTGATATTAGTGTATTAAGCTCATCGAACATAATTTTATATTCTTCACGTTCATAATTTTCAACAAAATGTAGAACGTCTTCGTCCGGTGAAAACCATCTATCAGCGGGATCATTAATAGATCTAAAATAGTTTTGGAAAGTATCAATTGAAATATTTGATTGTTTTATACCGCACGTTTCTTTAAGCATTTTCCAATACAAGCGCGCATTTTTTTGCTTATTACGTATTAATTGATCAGTTCTATTTTTATCATATTCGAACCTAGACCGTCTTAAAACAGATTTATATTCGGACCGAGATTTAACCATTTGTATTCGATTGAAGTCATTTTTACAATCTCTATATTTATTTAAACAATGATAAAATATTCTTCGTTTCTCAAAACATAGATCAGTGAACCATGGCTGAGATGATTCGCCGTGCGATTTATCGTACATTGTTTGCGAGCGTAATGTTTTTATGAATGGGGAGGACACAGTATTAAAAAATCCCTCAAACTCGTGAATACAGTTATTAATATCGGACTGGTTTACACTACTATGTATATTCTCATTGAGATCGTGTAATAAAAGTGAACTTTCATCATTACCTAGATTTTGTATGTATTTGGCCTTTTCGTCAGGATTCCAAACATATTTAAAAGGTATGCTATCATATTCAGCCGTAGACTGTTCAACATATTCTGGGGTTTGAGATACATTATCAAATAAAAATACAACATTCATTAAACAATGATCAGATACAATATTAGGATCACATATACTAAATTCTGAAATATTTTGAAACATGTCATATTTACATAATAAGTAGTCAACAACACTACTTCCCCTGCTGGTAACACATGTATATTTACCTAGCTTAGAATCATTACCATTCCTGCCATTACTAATTCTAAGACCAGTCTGCTTACACAAGTCTAACAGCAATCTACCGTTACTGTTTACATGGCCATCATCTTGAGAAAATCTAGGTAAAATCATATCAGGGGTATAATCATCAGGCAATATATCATAATTATGGCAGTCAAATTCAACATAGTCTGGTAGGGTGGATGTACGGGCATTAAAATCGCCAAATAGTAAGCAATAATAATCATCTGATTTACTATCAATATGTACAATAGAGTCGATCAATCTATCAAATATGTTACTGGTGTTTAAAGACTGACGACTACTGTCGTCAGGTATTACATAACATAATCCAATGTATAATTCTTTGTCAATCTGCAGTCTATCAGCAGCTAGTTTTAACCATAAAGTATCATCTTCGGACTTAAAAAACATTGTATCGTCAGATATCAGGCTATTTTTAACATAAATAATAATTCCGCCTGAATTCCGTCTAGCAGACGATTTTATTTTTACTCTGTTCAAGACATAATGCTCAAAACCATTAACATAAAGATTGGAGGAAGAATCTGTCCATGTTTCGCTAAACAATAAAATATCGTTATCTTTAAACAATTGTTGAATGTAATCAGAATTTAGTTTATTAGTTCTTTTAGAACATAGACCATTGACATTCAAATATACACAACGAACTTTGACCTTCTCCGGATTGTCCTAGTGTTGAGACTGGCCTTCATTGGTCAGTATACTTCCAGTTTTATTTTTACCTGTGGGGGGAAAACCCACGTTTACACACAGAATGGTTACGACCATATGGACTAGCTGAATGTGTTCAACATATTTCGGTATTGAGCAAGTTTGCCATGTTGATCCTCGTTTTTCACAAAATTAACGTGCTCTTCATAGGTTGTGAAAAACGTGTCCTGTGAAAAATGAGGTTCAAACGTTGAACCTCATTTTTCACACACCGTGTTTTTCACAACCTGTAAAAATTACGCTCGTGGTTTTTTTTCAACGTTTGTCCGTTTTGTGATAAAACCCCGAATTGTAATAATTATTTATAATAAACGGGTTGGTAAGTTCAACCACTTTTCAAATACTCGTTTTTCAATATAATATGTCAACTTGTTTTTCTGACGAAATCTTCAAATTAATATGACGAATGTAAGTAATTTGTCTATTTGATAATTTAAGATTGCTTGTTAAACATTATTTTCTTTCCTTACCAATGATTCAAAGTATCGTACTATATTTTATGATAAAATTAATATAACTAGACATTTAATTACATTTCGGGATTTGATCACAAATTGCGTTTGTATGTTCAATTACTTTTGTAATAACCCGTTTTGTAATAATTAAAACAATTCGGGCTTTTATTACAAAACGGGTTGAAACAAACTTTAAACCTCGTTTTTCGCAAAAAATCTTTTTGCAAGTGTGGTTCTTACACCCACTGTGTCTCATGTTTATCTGTAAATACTTTTCACGTTGTTTTCATGTTTGTAATATTGTCATAAAACATGTCACGAAAAAAAAATACTTACTTACTTACTAACTTACAGCTAGCAACTAAAAATATCACAAGTGTGAAAAATGCGTTAGTACCAAAAAAACTCAAATTTTTCAAAACTTTTTACGTCACATTTAAAGTTGTGAAAAATGCGTTTCTATGCTCGTATGAAATTTGTATGCTAACGTGTTTTTCACACAAGTTGTAAAAAAATACGTACGCGATTTTCACAAGTTGTGAAAAACACGGGTTGTGAAAAATGAGGTTCAACAAAGCTTACCACAGGAGCTTGATGTTCTGTACCGTAGTTTGGAAAAATCTCTCATTTTGTTTTTATTATGAGGAGGGATTTTTTTCGAATATACATATATATCATTCGGAACGACCTCGGCGATCATCTACGAAGATACACCTCGGATATCAATCGTAGTAGAAATACAACAAAGTTATGAGGTCAGGCGATTAACCTCATAGGTTAAGTAGTGCCGATGTAAACAATCAACATGGCAGATCATTTTGCAAGTATCGAGTACACAAAAATGTTTGAGGATCAACTTTGATTTGAGTGAATAACAGTTACAGGCATTGAAGAGCTTTAACTGCCCATAATCGTCCGTCATTTTTGGTGTGTGCCAGCGTTCCAAACGTCGGGAACGAGGCTAGATTCTATGATGGAACTATTTTCGCTCCTCGTGATATCCGAGGTGTATTTGCGTGGAAAATCGCCGAGATAGTTCCGAATGCATATATATATGTCAAGCTCCTGTAAAGATACATACTATATTTACACTGACAGGAGTGAACAAGATTATACATGGATAGTTTCAACACAAGAAAGATAGAGAGATTTTTTGTTGACGGAAAACATTGATTGCCAACCAAATACTATGAATCGATCAAACAGCAAGTGATAAATTTATTACATGTAAATATTTGAGCTAGATAATTACTGAAACTTATTTTGATCAAGACAGTATCTACGTCTCGACTTATGTACAACGTATATAGGATTTAAGTTTCGTAGCATTCATGATGGTTTGTTGTTTCTATAATATCAATTTATCCAAGGTTCGTACAATGTTGAAAACTTGAACTAACTTGAAAGTGCAGATTTTCACCTTCTGTATATCTTACT
The DNA here is from genome assembly GCA_025267735.1 of Mactra quadrangularis. Lineage (NCBI taxonomy): Eukaryota > Metazoa > Mollusca > Bivalvia > Venerida > Mactridae > Mactra > Mactra quadrangularis. The sequence goes on from CM046299.1 coordinate 24,013,822, forward strand.
GTCAGCAGTTCATACATTAACCCCGCTGATTTAAATATTCGATACAGTTCTTTTGTACTCACTATCGATATAAATATATATCTGCATTTATATACGGGGATTGCTAAACACATATCGAGTACCTAAATCAGTGGGGTTAATGTATACGCCACTGACAGTGGAATAGAATTTAACTAGAAGTTGATCTGAGAAAGGATCGAATTTAGAAACTGTAGAATATTGACATTTCTCAAAGATCACAAGATTAAAGTAAGTTAGTCAGCAAAACTTAGTACGTTTATCTTCATCGATTCAATGTACTGTAAATTTTGAATATGAATAATTTGAAATGAAATAAATTGTATACGCATGGTCAATTATATTTTACCTTTTTGTACCATTAATAAAACTATATTTAATTTAGTACAGTCATAGGTCACATGCTTAAACAGTGTCGATGAAATTCTGTTTGTATAGTTATGGTTGACAAACATAGCAAAGCCAAATACGATAGTAATTTAAAAAGACTAACATTAACTAACAACATACTACGTCAATATTTCTAAATATCTATTCAAGGTAAGTCAGTCGGAACATATCTAGACTCTTTTCCGTAGGTATACAGAGTGTGACTATCGTATTTATAGAAACACACGATGATAACCAAGTGAAATCACCGCAATTGAGTCTGAGGTCGGTTGAGACTGTTGGAGGTTACGGAAATGCCCGAGTAGACACGATTATGCTTCTAATATGCTTTTACAATGTACGTCACGAAGTAATACGGAAATATACGACGTTTGACGAATTACGAAATACTGGGTAGATATGATTCGTCATAGATGGCGTTACTAAATATTAGCGTCATATATCACGTGAATATGATCAATGTACATTAAAGTTTATGTATGTATAGACCTATAAATACACCAACCTAGGTATGGGTCAATGTCACATATCTTAACGATTTTATAAGTAAAACTTGGAGATATATTGACAACTGAAAGATTTGAAGTGTTTATAGATAAACAGTAAAAAGAATATTTTGATCAATATAAGAATGGCAGGTAAGAATTTTTATATATTTTATAATTTGGAAAATTTAAGATTTAACTTTACTTTGATAATTAAATCTTCTAAAAGTGCATAGTACTTTTTAGCGTATGTACGTATAGGGTTTATATAACATTTAAAACATAAAAAACAAATGGTTTTAATTTTTGCTGCTTACAAATCGTAAAAACAATTTTTTAATTTAAAGATTGATATATTTTAACAAAATGAATTTTCATGGTACTGCATGTAATATATAACCACTAAATGAGTAATACATTTCATTAGTACGTGTTTTTTCTTCAAGAACACGTTGATATATTATAAAAATATACATGTGTACGATTTTTTAACAAAAAATTCACTTACGAAGTAGCCTTCTACCTTGGAAAATAACATGTTAGCTTCAATCGTCATTCGTATGAAGAGGGACCAATAGCTTAAACAATGAATTACTATAAGATTTTAATAGCGCCAAGTACAAACGGCCATACATGTGATCCGACTATAATATTACATAAAGTACATTTGTTCCTCAGCTTAAAAAATACGAACAAATAATAACAATACATTAATAACCTTGTCAATGTGTGCTTTTAAATAGGAAATAAAATAATATTTCTTACATAAAACAAATACTTTATTATTAACCATTAGTTGTATAATGAATACATTAATATATATGTAAATGATGTATAATTTATATACATGTATATCCATAGTTAAAACTACAAAGTCTTAAAAAGTTGACAAATATTTTACATTGTTCAATAATGTTATCTAAACCAGTAGCCTGTTCAATTACCCAGAACGTTCCGAAACGTTCCGTAACGTTAGGGTCGGAACAACTTAACACAAAGACAACTCAACCCGAGACAACTCAATCCCCAACTAACGGGTTAAGTCGTCACAACTTTGAATTGAGTTATTCACGGGTTGAGTTGTCTTCGAGTTGAGTTTTCCCTCACCCGTAACGTTAGCTAACAGTCGTTACTGAACACGCTGCTGTAGATACGATCTATAATCTATATGTGACGTTTTTAAAAGAGATAAAAGGGTTGTATACTAGATAAACTTACGCATGTTCAATACAATACTAAAATACAAAAAGTTAAAGATACAGAGTCTTTTGTGTGTTAGTATAATGTCAATGCATTAAGAATACTGAATGTTTGAAAACTTAATTCAACAAATCAATCTTTATAAGATATGACAATTAATCATTGTGCTATGCGAAAAAAATATTTTTCACATAAAATGATAATATATATTGGTACTGGTTACTATATACATGTATATAAATATATGTTCTGTTCTGTTCTGTTCTGTTCTGTTCTGTTCTGTTCTGTTCTGTTCTGTTCTGTTCTGTTTATAAAAAACTCATTAACGATATTTACATAGTGTATTGATCAGAATCAATGCTCAATTTGAAGTACAAACTCTTTAGTTACGTCAGCTATTTACTAAGTTTTGTCATTATCACTTTCTCGTATCATGTTAACATGATATAAACATTAAAAAAGTCACTATGTTAAAGCCAATATTTATGACGAGGTCAACCATTAACTTCATCTATGTTTTCGTTTGTTAAGGAAATTTGACGCTCTTTATATTTTTCTGAAAGAAAACTGAATACTGGGTAGAAATTATATTCGATTATTTGATAATGTCGAGGAATAAATTGAATAGTTCAGTGAATTTTTATAATCCATTGCTGAACAAGTACATTACACGACATGTTATGTAGGCATCAACAGACTCATAGACCATATACAAAATTACTTTTATCTGTTTAGTTTATGGCTTATGTAACTGTTTGTTGAAAACTCTTAGTACATATAAGAGTCATTTTTGACACCCCTAACTCTCGTGCAAGCCATAATGAGTTTATCAAACAAAATAACATACAGAAATACAATGTACAACACCATGCTGTATAAAGTACATTTCGAACACATGGAGTATTGCTCAGTCGAATAAAAATGATTCCAATAGACAGCCTTCCATCTGGTCTGCATCTGGCATGCTTGCAATGTGACATATGACCATACACGACGACCTGGCTCGTTTCTTTCTGTACAATTCGCCAGTTCCATTAAGCATTTAACTTACCATTTTCCCAGTTGTCAGTCGTAAGTATACATCAAAACAGCATACAACTCTATATTAACCTAATATGTTCCGTCTATTACAGAGAAGTATCAGCTACCCGATGCCCCACCACCATATTCCTACAATAGTCCGGAAGTGACGTCACAGCAAGGAAACATTATTGTTGTTGATAGAAAAGATAATGGTGTATTTCACAATGGAGCTAGATTTAATGAATTTGCTAAACCAACCATACCTGTAAGTGGGATTTTTATTTGTTATAATTATACATTGTAACGACTGCAGAGCATATATTAAACTTTTGCAATCGGGCAGCGGAAGTCGTTTTTTTTCGACCAGGGCGCATAACGTTGGACAAATAGGTGACTGGCACGGTTCTGAGAGGTTCCAGGGGGCTATTAACATTCTAGATCTAACTAGTATCGAGAATCTTCATAGCCTCTGGGTACGAGAATGGTTCCGAGTGTGATCGGTGCATGTTACAACGTTTTAACTTTACCAATTTAACAATTTGTGTCACCCATTTGTCTATTCATGTTAATATTTGTTGTTTCTCAATTGTTTCTTGGGCGAATGGGATAATAATAATCAATTAATCAATTGTTCCATACTATTTTGATGAATAAATACTCTAACTATCGTAAAACTTTAAAACTAGTTCGCTATATATAAGGTTTTTAACATAGGCGACCTGAGTCAAAAACACGATGTACATGTGTATACATTACATTTGTTTAAATGGAGTTTTTGTCTCGGAATCGATCCTGCCGCGTATGGCTTGTTATGGTTTGGGGTATCTTAGTTTAAACTTTTGTTTTATTCGTGTTGCCTGCTTGAATGATGAGTTTCTTATATTTTTTAAATTACATTTGTACCACTGTATTAATTTTGACATAATTACATGTATTATTACATTTGTATTCATTTCATGCAATTGATTTATATTACCTTATAAATTATTTCAGCCTCCACCACCTGGCTGTGCACCAAATGCTTATCAGAAGTTACAAATGGAGAGAGGACCTATGGAAGTAATATTACCACAAACTCATGAAAATAAGGCATTTCAACATTGATAATTCGGGGTATCCAAATGTTCTGTATAGTACATTAGTGTAATTATGATCTTCTACAACTTGTATTGTGCATACAGTGACAGTCTGCCAAAGTATTGAACTTCACTTTGAATGTATACGTACATACACATTGAAACTTATTTATACAATGTAGTTACGAATAGGTCTTTGTGTTATATTACATGACAACGGAGTAAAGTTATCTGTTAGCCGTAAACAAGGATCTAGAAGAAATTGAAGTACAACTAAAATGGAACAATGTCATCTCAGATTATGCTTCAATGCTTGAATGATGAAAGACATGAACTTCTTGATTTCACCTGAGTTGTGGTTCTTTGAAATCCCTTCTCCAAGCAATACAATATATGCTTTTGACTTTGATGTAGAATTGTACTCTCAAACCAAGCAAGATACGGACCATTCGATGAAACGATCTTCTAGAGTAAAAGCTGACATTAAACCATTGAATATACGACATAGTATTTTCTGCTGAACGCGCCAGTAATAGGGTACATACATTTTATAAACAATACCCTTCATTGTTCATACATAATACATATATAGCTCGCATCAATCATTTACCGCGCACGTAGTAATATTACTTAAGTCAACAAAACAAATGTGCTTTAAATGGTTTTAATTGTTGGTTCATTTCATAAAAAAAACTTTCAGGAATTCATATATTGTGATACATATACGCAGTGTATATAATTTGTTTACTATATTTTGTTGTTATCATTATTGTAAATAGTTTCTATGAGTAAATACATGTAGTTTTTTAATGTACGTTATTCATAGACATGTAACATGTTGATTTTAAATTTATTAAGTTCATAATAAAAATTGATATCTATTTATCTTGTTTTATCGTATTATTCGTACCCTCTTGGTGTGCTTAGTAGGTAGCTAGTCTGACTATGAATACGGCGATGCAAGATTCGATTTCAAGACAGGATCTACATGTCTGTATGGAGTTTTGTCCTGATATAATTTCTACGGTCATTCTCTTGCCTCTTTCTGTATCACGTATAGCAGTTGACAGCCACTGGTGAGTGATGAGGGTCGGTCTAAGTACTAAAGGTATATGCCTGTCCTGGGACTCTGAATAGAATGACTGACCGTCGGATTATTTTTTTTTTTTTGTTATTATTGTCATCATTGTTATTATTATTATTATTATTGTTATTGCTATTGTTTTTGTTTTTGTTCTTGTTTTTGTTATTATTATTATTTTATTTTTTTATCACATTTGTGCAGCGCTCTTTTCATATTAAAAAAATGTTCAAAAGCGCTTCACAATTCTGTGCATAATTAAGAATTATTAATAAAAAATGGTTAAAATATATTTTTAAAGAATACAAAAATTATAAAATAAATATTGATGAATTTTAAACATCAGTGATTGATTATTATATTAATGGAAGTTGTTGAATAGCGGTTAAATGAATGTTGTGAACCAGCCTATAAGTCGTCAGTCGCCGTTCAGAGTCAAGTCTTAGACTTCAATCTGCATTGTGAATAACTAATAGCTTTCATATGATTCGGAAGGAATTTTCAATATTGTCTGACCGACATTGTAGAGCTAGTTATCTGAAATAATCAACGGTTGTCTTTGGCTAACATCGTTATAACATAGCAAAATATCGTGAGAATTAACGAAAGTTGGAACCAAGTCTAACCACTCGTATGCCTCCACGAACAAACCTTCACTTAGTCCTTTTTTCAAAATGAGAGTAATCAATCTTGGTTCTTGAGTGTTTCGAATCCCTAGACAAACACTGCTCACGCCCAATAAAACAGTATTACATTAAAAACTACATGTATGTACATGCCATAATCTGGAATTACTGGTGAGAAGGTTAGGCTTATGTCCAGACCCTGAACTCCTCTGCTGAATCGCTGCCAATGGTAATGCTGGTCGGTTATCTTCCTTAAAATCTCGATTATTCGCCCATCCGCTAAATAACGACCCAACATTTTTTGGAAAGAGAAAAATGACTTACCTGAATTATTTCACTTTCATGATAAACATAGTAAATAAACAACACTACTGTTTGTTTTTCAGAATATTTATATTCCTAATGATAAAAAATAAACAGAACACAATTTATAATCGGTATTTCAAGTATATATTCTAATTAGAAGTAAGATCATTAAACATAATTATTATACAAATGTAGTTTAAAATAAATTCGAAGTCATAGTTACTCATGAATTTCTTCACAAAAGTCTCGATGTCCAGAACCGTCGTAATTCGATACCGACTCACAATCTATTGTATCACTTTCTACGCTAAATTTGTCAGTTATCTTGACGTTTGAATCACATTGGTGCTTCTTCAAGGTACTCAGCAGTGAACCCTTCAAAGTTTGACCCTTCATCATCACTTTCATGTCCAAACAAATGGTCTTCAGATCCATCCATCGCTGACGAAATAACGGACATAACACCAATCGCACACGCGATTCCAATCAACATTAAAGTTTTACTAGCAAAATGTTTGCCACGCGACTCGGCAACTTCAATTATTTTACAATAATAATAATGATGATAATAATACTTGTAATAATATTATTTATAGAGGCAACACAGTTAGGCAAAGCCCAATCTTCCCAACAGTATTTACATAGTATATACAACAAGCAAGGTTTGTTTGTTTGTTTGGGTTTTACGGCGCACCAACACAGAAAGGTCACATCGCGCCGAAAGCTATTAATGATGTAAACCATATGAAAAGTGATTAAAGAAATTAACAACAATATACAATAAAAGAAGTTATAATAATTGAAATTTACTGGCGAAGTACTATTGAGCTGGGTATCTCCAGTCAAGATGCTATATTTAATTAATATATCTAGTTTGATGATGAAAAATCGCTATGCATTTAATTTTGAAAGAGTAGTCTCCCTTTTATTAGGAATCTCCTTTTCGAACCGTTTTAACTTTGTTTTCTGCGAAGTTAATACGATTTTTTTTGTGTTCGGCTCTCAAGAGTTGAATACCTGTTCCCTTGGGTGGGAAGAGAAGGGTTGAGTGGTTCTCCCCCTTGCTGGGAGAGTTTCGTTCCCTGAGCTCCTCAGCTCTGTTGCTGACAAGATTGAGGATCTCTTGTCCATTGCTAGGGGAAATTTACAATTCTCATGCAGAGGATGGTCCTGGCAGGGGTTGTCCTGAGGGGAGGATGGCCCTGGGAGTGGCCCTGAAGGGAGTGTCCCAGTGCGTTGGTCCTGGGAGGATTGGCCCTGGGGGTGGGCCTGGGATGTTGGTCCCAGGGGTTGGCCCTGGGGGTTGAAACGTAGAAACAAACAGAGATGTATCAAGTAACTTCATTATAATTATATAAACGTGAAAAGGGACTCCTTGCACAATGTTGGTTAAAATAAAGGGAAAGGGAAACAACTCGTTTTATAAATTATCAATATGATTTGCATAATTATTTCCCTTGATCAAATACAAAAACACATAGATCGAGGACAAGAGGAAGTGATACTTAAATTGTTGAATACCAGACGTAAACACTACGTAAAATACGTGTTTTCACAGCAAAATGAAATAATTCATCAACAACTCGACTTGTTGGACACAACAAACACTATGTAGTTTTTAAATCATTAACCATCTATTACAAGCGAAACACGTTAATTCTAACTTTATTTTATCCCATTAACGTAATTAAGCGCTGTGTGGTTATCACATAAATTACGAAGAATTTGCCTGCAGATATAAAACTTTTGACTTAATTCTGTGTTTAAATTTAAGTAATTTATCTAAATATAAAAAGATCAAAGGGAAAAACAGATATTTTACAGTCTATATTGTTGAGTATACAAAAATAATTATACATTAGTTTGAATTAGATCATAGTTTCTGCAATAACGAACTGTAGATTGTGAAAAGAATTGAATTTTGAGCATGACGTTCATTATCAAAGATAAAAGTTTCGGGCTTCGAAAAAAATGTACATGTATTTGTAGCTTAAGGTCCTAAGTGAATCCTTGTCTATACTGTTAATAAACGGGTCGTGTCTGATGAAAACAAATATGTTAAAAAGGGACTTACAAAGTTTTGAAATTTTTGAAACTGATGCATATGTACATATCGCGGGGCATAAATACTATACTCAGCTTTTTAGCGCATCAGTATAACAAAGGAAGAGACTATTTGTCAAAACAGGGATGACTGAATACATGTATATTAAAAAATATATTATTATTTATATAACAAATGAGCAATGTCAGCCCATTTATCTTTTGGCCACACGAATTTAGAAGTTAATTTTGTTTTCGTTAGAATAAATACTTTAAATTGCACCACAATATTGCAGAATTATGTTTTCCCCATAAAAGGATGAGTCCAAAATTATAAAAACAACGACATGCAATATTTACAAAATTGATTTATACATCTCGTGTCATAATTATAAGCCTGCATGTTAGTTTCTCAATTCAACTTTTTATGATTGATGGAGTTTAATTAAGTTCCTGTGTTATATTCCATTATTTTGTATGTCTTTATTTTCTTAACTTTAATCATCGCTGCAGAAATCAATATTAAGTATTTCCATGTGTGTCTAGACTGACTGGATGCCTGAATTCTAATTTAAATTCGTGGCCTTGTAATTTCAACTACGATTTACAACTCTCTGAATGTAGTCGTTTTAAGAATGAGTTGGTTAACAAGTCTAGAGTGTTAGATTAGTATGTTTTAAGCATTTGAACATAATTAGCAAATGTATCGTCTGTTTTGTGCATATCTAACCTAACACAGCTTTCCAAACTTTTGAAGAGGCCAAAAACGATGTACATTGTATGTTGCATTTTAAAAGCATAACAAAAATACAAAACCTGTTTTCCAGCAAAATGCATATGGTCTCTAAAATTTCAAACCTGGCCAAAAATAATGTTGTTTTCGGATGTATTTCGTGGATTTTGTAAATGTCATAAACGAGTAAGAGGAGTGTTGGGTTATGTCAACTATATACGAGTACATGTATTTATCCAATATTTATCCCCATGATTCATAAAACAGTCTTAGGATTGAACGCACGTATAAGTAGACATTGTACTTACTTAATTTACAATGCTAGATTGTAGCAGACAAATATACTCATCCAAGATGTATAAATAAAGAAATAATGGAGTGGTTATCCTAAACCAGTAATGTCTGGATACACAATGGAACAAAAATAATAAGTTTTGAAGTTATGTAATCTAGATCTAGTACTTGTGGTTTAACGCACGTAAAACGCTTGCAAGTTCAAATTTGCATTTTAGTTGATAAATGACAGTTTATGATAATTACTAATTACCGTTTAACATTCATAAAAGAGAATTAATTATGCCTAATTAAAGCTGATGGCATTGTTGAAAGAAAATGCATAAAACATATCTAATCAACCACTTAAAAAAGATCTAACACATTTTAAAATACTAATACAAGTGCATGCATTTTAGGTGGTCCGACAACGTTTCAATTACATGTGTTTATAATGTCCATTAACATTTATGTTCATTTTTGTTATTTAAAACGATATATTATTACCATGACGTCATTTTAGTGTCCTCTAGTAAGTAAGGATGCATGTATTTTGGTTTTAATGACCATCAAAAGGATAATATTGACCACAAGAGTTTCTTTCAAATAAGCAAGTGATACTAAGTACAGTTACTTTCTGTGGTATAACATTAAACAATGTTACCTTCTCAACCAGCAAATCTAATTTACTCTACTGCGAAACGATCTGGTGGCCGTGCATTAAGCGTATTATTTTTACCAAGTACAAATTGTCGAGACGCTTCATTCGGAACACCTCGGCCATTCTTAATACATTTAATGAATGGTCGAGGTGTTCCGAATGAAGACGCTTATGTTTTAAGAACTAATAATGACGTCATGTTTTCAGAAATATGATATATCAAGTCATTGAATACTAACATTGTATGCCTACTTGTCGATGCTTACAAGGGTAGACTATGTGATGGAACTTCGAATTTTGTGTCACTGACTTAAAGATAGTGTAGTGTTAGGTCAATGAGAACAAAGGGACAGTTCAACTGAGCTTGACCTATCAATAAATCCCATCAGATCTACCGCGCATGCATTCTTGTACCCAGGGGCTATCAAGATTCTTGATCTATAGCCTCTGGATACGAGAATGTTACGCGTGTAGCGGTAATAAGTGGGGTGAGAAGTAGTCTGATTTTAATGACACAGTCATGTATTTACGTTTGTATTTGTTTATGTCTGAAAGCATGATAAATTCCTCACTATTAGGCCTATTGTTTTGCCACGTTGACCTAAATGCACTCATTATAGACTATTGTATCATACAGAAATATAAATGTTCTCTGGACAATAACACTGATAGATAGGTCATCCCACGTGCACAACGCATAGTGCTTAGTGTAAAAAGGTGAACTATTTACATACTGCATTGTTTTTCATTGATGTTTTTCTGGTACGTCTATATCGTGTTCGTATTTTTATGACAGTTGGTATAATTAGTTTTGACACGAATGTTACAGGAATCATCGTACAGAGATGACACTGGCACCTGTAGAATGAAAGTTGTAACTCTATATAACCTAATAAAGCGTATTGACAAACAGCTTATTGACAAACCCTAATAAGAAAATAAAAACACGTACATGCATGTTCCATCTAACTCGCAATTAATGAAAAATATGACTCTCGTCCACCGATAATAATTTAAACGTTCATGTCTCGATATCTCCGCTATTTAGAACTTAGACTATAAAATCGGGATAACTAAAATTCGAGATAAAGAGTTCATAAAAGTTTCCAAAATTTACAAATGTGCTCTTCTATAGCTATATGTATATTGATTATATTAATGTAGTTTGACGATACTGGGTCTCATAGCAACCACATTGTACTCGCTGACCAGAGACATGTTTTCTATGTCTCTGTCTATGTATCTGTCGCTGACATGATCGTCTATGTATAGAACGATGACAACTATAGAAACTATGCCAGGAACCTTTTTTGATGTATGCCGTCGAAAAGGGTGATAATGCAGTCAACATTTAGGCATATAATTCGTTTTTTCTCAACTGTCAAAACATGAATAATTTCACGGTTAATGCGTTTGTTAAAATTAATGTCGTAATACATCTATGAGTTTCCGAAAGCGTGTATTATGATCGAGTTAAGCAGCTTATGCCGCATGATATGTTTTAGTCAAGATATTTTTAATAACAATTAGGCCGCCATGACAAAAACAATGCATTCAGTCATCGTGAAATTATTCAAGCGTTGAGAGTTGAGAAAATACAAGTACATTGTATAAATGACATGTCACAATTACTGGCTATTAACAGATTTCTCCGAAATGTACTATCATGCACATGACCCATGTGCTTAATCTATCTATATCTACGACAAACGCTTGTTCAATTCAAAGAAGCAATGATCACCACTAAATGGCCGATATATGGAAGCCAAATTTGTATATGTAAATGTAGGGTCCTCAGGGGTGGGTCCAGGATTTTTTTGTAGGGGGTCCACACTTTTTGTAGGGGGTCCGAACTTTTTCTAGGGGGGAGGTCCGAACTTTAAAACCTGAACCGCATTACTAACTGTATGCAGAATAAAGCAACATATTAATGATAAAAACTACATAACCATTAGATCTATGTTAAACACAAAGGCGATCACGAGAAAATTGCTTCTCTCTAATTACGAATGGCTTACAATAAAAAAAATACACTCATGGACGGGTACATTTTTGTACCACCCCCGCTGGATCCGCCTATGGCCTTTTCAGTTAAAGAAATGTGAATATTAGACTCGAAATGGTAGGCCCTATACATTGTAGGGGCCTACAAGTTTAGCAAACAGTTTTTGTCATAAGGTCACACCAGCATTGAAAACTCCCGGTCCTTCGGACAAGGACCCTACATACATGTAAATATATGGCCCTTGCTTCGGGGGAGATTGTTGCCGATCCATCATAAAAACTCTGAAGTAAACTGTCGAAGTAAAAGACAACGATTTTCCATGGACCCTATATACATGTACATACATATATATATATAATACGGTCCTTGGACTCGTATCATAAAGTCATGCCCATTTATTACTATGTTATGGTCTTGCAATCAGATCATGAATATATCGATTGATTTCATACAGTAAAATATAAAATAAAGTCAATGATTGATTAGAGTCGCCGGCGAGTTTCGTCCTCCGAGTCGCGTGTCGTGAAAATGTAATTTTGACAGACGACGTACTTGAACGGTTTCGCACAGTGGAACATTCCGGTTGTATTCGTTATACTCCGGATTTTATCGTGGTAATTAATGTCAAGGACGTAAAAAGTGCAACAACAAAATACTTGATCAATTTCAGTAAAACTGTGATAAATTTTACATTAACAACAAGGATTTTAATGGTAAGATTTTTTTCATTCACTAATAGTTTGTCTATTTGTATTCGAATGTTCATAAAATACCGCGTTTAGCAGTGTTTGTACTTGGTAGGTCATCGTGACTTAGTGACTAATATTCCGGATAACACAGTTTTCGGATAACAAGGATTTTGTCCTATGTGAATTTGACTGAAGCTTATGTTATGATGTCACATGCGTCTGTTACCGATGGCTTGGTTTAAAACGTGTGTATAATGATGTGGGTTAAGTTCTTAATAAATTATTCATGGAACATATTATTATTTACGTCTCATGATTGTTGGCACAGTTTCACTCTTGAGTTCATTTGATTGTCACTTTATATGTGCCATTCTATTTTTTGTCTTTTACTTTAACATTTCTCTTAGGAAAGACCATACAAAAGTTTAGTTATTTTCTGGTCTGCAAATTTAACTGACTGTGAGCCCATAAAATTGTGTTTGTTGACGTGTCTCAATTAGAAAAATAATAAAAGTTGATGGATTAATAAATCATTTGCATGGCTACTAAATGAAAAGTTTATTTCCTTTAGGGGTTTGAACTAAGATTTTCCCCCATGATACAGTTGTTGTTAATTTCTCTGAGCTTAGATATGTTAGGTACTCCCTTAGCTTTGACAATGGCACATGAGAATGCAGTAAAGACCAGCACTATATAAATGTTTTACCACCTGATATGAGATAGTTAGATCTATAGTCATTTTCTATTTTGGAATTTTGATGCTTGGCCGTTCCAACTGTTGCAGCATGGCTGTTACAATGTCAGAATTGCTTGAAGTGTACCTACATTCAAAGTGATATTGTAAAATTGGAATTTCTATTTTCCAGACATGCCAAAAGGTACAAAGATCTCACTTGGGGCACTATTATGTTATTTCAGTAATATGTCTGTTAATAAACTGTTGTGTTTTTTAGGTTTTTATGACTCTATAAGTGATTAAAATTAAAATTCTAACCGCAGCAGCTGTCTTGAACACCTCCAGTAATGTTTGACATATGCTGCCATACTATTGTTTTCGTACCGGTTACCAAACAGCACCTATTATCGGACATGTTCTTCCAAATACAATTGCACATGCTCAGAAGTGTGTATAACATCACATTTAGTAGCAACATTGGTCTATAGTATATAATACAACTGACCTATTTTTCCATTTTCTTGAAAAACTGGCTGAGAAAGCAAGTAAGACTTATTCATAGTAGCTGTGCATTGAGTTTTACACACATTTTATTATTACCTTTTCAATGCATATTTTATTGATGCAATTCACGATGAAATTATATCTGGTTGCAAATATTATTTTAGCAGACAACTCATTCATCACCACTGCAAAGGTCAAGTATCAAATTTTGCATATTTATTAAGAATGGAATAGGACTCATGAACTGTCGGATAATAAGTTTTTTCCGGCTGCCATTTTATTAAGTCTCCTATTGGTGACTATGTTATTAATATTTTCTATAAATATTTGATAGGTTTTTGTAGTTATATTTTACAGTTTAGTTTATGAATGAATAAACATGCCAATCCTGCATCAGTTTGTTGTTTGCATGTATTTGATTGAATATAATTGTCATTTCAACTCTTAGTCTTAGGTGTTTGATAACTGGTTCCTTCGCCATAAGTTTTATGTCTTATAACTGATGAAAGTAGATATTTTAGTTAATATCTAGAGTAGTTGAAAACTTGCTGTCAATATAATAGGTGTGGTCAGGGGGGTTATTTTTTCTTTCATGCTTAATGATGGAAGGTGGCATTGTTCAATGAAAAATAAAATGTAAGAAATATTATATTTTTATTGTATTAAGTATTAAAAGGTAAAAAATATGTCATCTTTAAGAAGAAATTGCATTGTATTGTATTTGCATAAACATTTTCTTAAAAAAAGCACAGAAAAAGGCATGAAAAGAAACAGAATATTGGCAATTTTGGAAGATCTTTTTATTTTGACTTGTGAGATAAGAAAATGACTTTTTCACTTGTGGCTATGCTACTCTTTAACATAGATTTTCCCTAGCTTTCTCAGTGAAATATAGATCAATCTTTGCCAAGTCAATGAATATTTACTATTTCTTAACCTTTGGTCAACCAGTGGAGTGCCAGACAGCACATTATTTAGTGTTAACCGTACAAATAAATTATTCATAAGCTATAGTACGAATTATCAATGTGATTAAGTTCTTAAATGTATTCCTTAGCTCAGTCTATGATCATCCTCATTAGTGGCTTTATTATTTCAGTGGTAGCGCCTTGTATTGAAATGGACATTGTCCTGTCCATCTACATCTCACTTCCTATATTTCACTTTCCTATATTTGATTTGGTAGGACAACCAAATTGTTGCCAATAGCTCATATGGCCTTGGTGTTACACCTAAATTGGAAAGACTAAGTTTTATCCTTAACATTCCCACTATAGCTAATTTTGCTGACATGTCAATAATTATTTGTGTTTCGCATTTTAATTAATCAAATAACTACATGTATGTGTTATTTGCCCTGCAAAGTGCCAAATTCACTATACAATACTGCAAAAACCTGTTTAATAAAACTGAAAACAGGTCTGAAATCTGTTATAGGGCCAATAACACTTATTGGCCCTGGTCCAATAACAAATTTCTGCGCACTGATAGGTTGATAATACAGGGCCAATATCAATCAAAGCGCTTAATAAGGCACTAAATTTGTTCGGTTTGAAAAGTGCAATTAGATTTCCAGCTCCAACAAAACATTTGTTCACAAAGAACAATTCAGTGATATTAGTTTGACAGGTAGACCAGCACTGTTCCGTTCAAAACACTTTATACAATCGACCGGGCAGGCAAACACACTACTGATTTTTTTTCACACAATCATCACAAGTCAAAGGGGTCATTCTTAAAACAATTCAATAACTGACGCTTAAAAGTTATCATTCATATTTATTCTACTCCATCTGTATGTAAAATAAATGAAGTCCACTATTCAGACATCATTCAAAGTCATTTACTACGAGTACGATCTTTAAACTTTTCCTGTAGAACCATTGTATTACATAAGATGATGTTACATCTCTACTGACAACTGGCACAAACGAGTGGTCGTGACTGAATCGTTGATACCACTCTATTACATAAGATGACGTAATCGTCCCTACTGAGACACACAACATAGCAGCGAATATTTCTTACGCTTGAAATATAGTTCGGATTACTAGTGTATTATTGCGCCTGTCATAGCAGGAGATCTTTTTGAATTGCTCTATACATATATACTGAGGGACTACTTCTAGATTTGGTAAATTTTCAAAGTGGGAAGGGGTCTGAAATATGGTAAATATATTTGTTCAGGACTGAAGTCCTGAACAAATAAAAACTGGTTAGTAAGTAGTTATTTAATAAAATTGTCATTAACTAAGTGATTTGATATTGGCCTTGTTATTTTTCCTCATATTGGCCCTTGGCCTTCAGCCTGGGGTCAATATGACTGCCCTTGGAAAAATAACAGGGCCTTTATCAAAAAAAATGAAATCACTTATTTAAAAATAACAAAATATAGTTAATTGTCTAAGTACTATTACTAAGGATTTGTATAAAACTATAGATATAGCCCTTTAGGATGACATGT
This sequence comes from Mactra quadrangularis, assembly GCA_025267735.1. Classification (NCBI taxonomy): domain Eukaryota; kingdom Metazoa; phylum Mollusca; class Bivalvia; order Venerida; family Mactridae; genus Mactra; species Mactra quadrangularis. The sequence continues at coordinate 24,030,075 of CM046299.1, forward strand.
CGTGATGAGACATTTTTTATTTAGAATATCGTTAAGATTTGTCTCAAGTTATTCTAAATGTCAGTAAATGAGCTACATGTATGTAAACTAATTTATTCAAAATATTTCAACTGTTAAGCTTGTATTAGAATATAGAATTGCGTCAGGTAAAATGTCATGGTTTACCTTTTTGTTAATTGGTTGGCATTGTATAGAAAATATTTGAATGATACTCTGCAAGAATTTGTAAACTGTTTTAAGTAGACCTAGATCATAGATGGAGTTTTTAAAAGACAATATAAAATAATTCCGCTCTGTCAGTCTTTAATTGTAATTCATGTATACATTAAGTTTAATAATTTTATATTACATTACGATCACTGACTGTGAAATGTAAGCTATACAATCTATTTTAGGCTTATTTAATACATAAAAAAATATAATTTCTATTTGTAGTCAAATATTCAATGTTCTACTTAAAGTACAAGTTTAAGTTTGAACAATATAATTAAATATATTTTCATTATACACTTAATATAATTGTTAAATTTTTGGTTATTAAATATTAATAATCAAAATTTATTATATGTATTGATTAAATGTATGTTTATATTACAATTGTAATTTAATATGTACTATGATATTATGTAAATGTATACAATTATATTCATGGCGATGGGCCTCAAGGCTTAAGCCCAAAATAAAATTATAAAATTTATGTTATGTTATGTTTAATATTTAATTTTAGCACAAGCATCACAGTTTTTGCCTGAACAATATACAAGTTTATATGCATGATATATGCAACATACAGATTGGTTGATTGGTACATAAAAAGTGACTTTTATTGTAAATTTGCCAATTGCCCGAATTATTCCCAAAATTCAGACAAGAATCTATGCATTTATCTTGTTGTGCCTTATACCTTATTGTTCCTATTAAACGCCCCCACTCTAATAATCCCCCCCCCCTCTTTTAAAAGAAAAATGAAAAAAAGATCTGTTATGCACATCTTAAATTTAACTTGATTACTAATGGATCCATTGTTAAAAACCAACAGGGTTTAAATTGCAACACAGTAGAAGGACAAAAAAAATCTTCCCAACAGGGACATTTAAAGATCAAATTTTAAAAGCGGCATTATTAGATTAAATATGGTGTGGTTATTGTACTCTGTAATCAACTACGCTTGTGTCAAAAACATCGATATGAGACACTGTCTTCCTTAAAGATTAGTACGTCGGTATGTCGGTAACGTCTTTGATCACAGTCCCTTACAATTTAAGCAACGTCATTAGAGCGACGGGACAGTAAACTTTAGAAGTAGCACAAAGATCAAAGAAAACTGACATACCTTGAAACAATCTCCTCAACTATTTAGGGCATTAAACTTAACGCTAAGTAATAGTTAGCACTAAACTTGTTTAATCTTTACTAAAGTTGTGCACTTAGTTATTACGTTAAGTATTGTAAGTCAATCCATACAAAATTTATAACACGTTTTTAATTGAATCTAATGTCAACTTAAATTCAGCTGTGAATTTCCTATGTGTTTTGTTCTCTGACATTTTGCTACACAGTAACAGACTTAACCCATGTTAAAACTTCCAGAATCTACTGTCAATCGAAGGGTGTATGACATCACACACAATGACATCAGCAAGATACATTCAGATAGTCAGGTACCCACTGCCGTGTTTACCCAATTATGAAACCCTACCATACTTATAATCATCGTTATTTGTTAATATGCATGAAATTGTTTTGGACTCAACTAAATCTGCCTTTATTAAGCAAAAACTGACTGGATATAGCATAAATGGAAAACCCCTAAAAACCCCTATTAAATGCCCCCTATTCGGAAAATGTAACACCCTGGGGTGTTTATTAGGAACAATATGGTAGTTTATGTTTTTTTGTCGAACCTAGAGTTATGCATACAAACAATAAAACATGATGACTATGTGTTGTTATATGTTAGTTATATAGTCTCTAAGAGCTGTTTTAATGTCTTGTTTTACTGTAGAAGAATGGCTCATAAACCAATGTCTGTCTTACCTATAGATACATTATTGTGGTACGTTACAAGTATTAGCATTTCCAAAAATGCTTGAAATCGACGTTTAGCCGTGTATTACAACATCTCCTTCCAAGTAATATACGTCAACGCTATTAGCCGTGCCAAGTCTATTTAGAGAATATCGGGATTTGCGTGACCCGCTAACGATATGTAAAAAAGCACTTCTGTGTTTGACTAGTATCGGGTATAGGTTTTGCTTCAATGAAGCTAAACCAAGATTGTAGCCTCCAAAATTAAAGTTTTGAATGTATTCAGGTGGCAAAAAAACTTGAACTCTTTTGCTGGCTTGTGCTTCTAATAATGTAGCAATAGGAAATGACTATATATTGCACTGGGTTGTTTAACCCTTACTTAACAAGCTCCTGGATTCATCTTGTTAAACAATACTTAAATTGTGTTCAGCTTAATGTTTTATTACAGCAATTTAAATTCTTATTTCCTCTGCTGAAAAAATCATATTCAGCTGTACCCAATCTGCCCCCATTAAAAAGAATATTTCTAGTTCTACCCACACTAAACAATAAAGAAATTTTTCTAGACTTGAAGGTCATGATAACTCGTATGTATCGTACTAAATATAACAGAACTTGATGTTTTAGTTATATAAATAGCTTTAACGTTGAGACTGTTCCAAGTTTACCTATAGGAAGTAGTAATCTAGATAGAACTTATAAAGTTAGCAACTTAGTGGTCTCTTATGAATACAAAGATATTTGATGGATCAGTGCAAAAATGATCTGACTACATGTACATATAAACAGGGCTTGACATTAATTTTTAAAGCACAGTACATATTCTAGGTCATGCATGTTTTTGTACTTTAAACAATGGACTTGCCCACTAAATAGGTGAACAAGCTAATGCATGAACAGCATTTTACTGATTTAAACAGACCATTTTTATATGTAACATTTATTTTAAATAGTGTTTATGCACATTGTAAATTTTGTTTAAAATGTAAATGTTTTGTAAATATGTTTATAAAATAAGTGTTAACTAATTAAACTATAAAATTATGAAAAAAATTCACCCCTAAATATTGATGTGTAATGAAACTGGCTATGTTTATGTGGAGGACGTGTAGGTTGCCTTGTTGGACAACCTGATATTAGCAGTAACAAAGATTCATGGGATAATTTGACCACCTTTAACCCTTAACTGGTTGATCCTGCATTTTTATGTGTCTACCCCCCCCCTTTTCAAAATGGCCACAACCTTGAAATGGATGTTTTTTAACTGGATTTGGTGAATTTCACGTTAGGAAAGTTGTCCCCAAAAATGACCTTTTTTTGCGCGCCTCCCCAATCAAAGTATTTCTCACTTTTCACACAATGTCACAACCAGTAAAGGGTTAATCAAAAGTAATTAAAATTTGTTAAAAATGCCTTAAACTGTGACTTCATTTCATCTATGAATTTAATTTTAAGTCTGTAGTATTAATGACAAATCCTTCATTATCTCTGATCTGACTTTGTATAATTTTCATGTTGATAAAAGTTACATTCTCTGAATATATTAACATACATATATTAGTCCTATATACACTGTATGCAGTGCCATTCAAAAGAAAATTTGAAAAAAAGATAATGTGTATTTCTTGAATTTTTTTTTTGGGGGGGGGGGTTAACGCTGTGTCAACACAATTTAAGTCATTTTACGGCATCCAGCTCACCTAACCTTGCTTTCCTGGACCCGTGTCTATAACCAGTACTCACGTACCCTTCCACAAGGCTGGAAACGTCTCCATATACCTTATTTATGGAGGAAAATTGACATAATTTTCAAATTTCATGGAAGGGGATAACCTCCCCAGGTGGGATTTGAACCCCCTTCGGGGCATAAGATTCCAAATCCCGGTGTGTTACCAACTGCCCCACTGACACAGTTTTCTAGAAATTAAAGCTTTATTCATGTTAGATAGCCTGCCATATTATAAACTATTAAATGTTGATTTTGGAATTTGCTCATATAACTTATAGTGATTCTAATGGGTTAATGTGAATCACATTGACCTAAAAACAGGATTTTAATCAAGGTCATTTGAATGACACTGTATATGACTTTTAGTATGTTTGTCATCTATTCACATGGTAATTTCTTTATCATTGTAATTACAAACTTGTTCACATTACCTGAATAATGGATTACTTTTCAGTCACTGAAGCAAAACAAGTATACCTTACCTAAGCTTTTGAAAATTGAATCCAGCTATATAGTCATTAAGGATGAATTGAGACAAATTTATTTAAACTTGGTCGGTAGCGCAGTTGGTAGCTAACAGGGTTTTAGAATCTAGTGTCCGAGGGGGTACAGGGTCGAATCCCACCCAGGGAGGTAATACCCTTCCATGAAATTTGACAATTATGTCAATTTTCCTCCATAAATAAGGTACATTGAGAAGTTTCCAGCCTTGTGGAAGGGTAGGTGAGTACTGGTTATAGACAAGGGTCCAAGAAAGCTAGGTTAGGTGCGTTGGACGCCGTAAAATAACCTAAGAAATTGTGTTGACACAGTGTTAACCCAATATAAAGAAATAAATTCATATTTTGTAATAACATGGCGCATTATCATAAAACACATAAAACAAGTATGCATGCTTACAGATAGGTTTGTAAAACACTAGTCTAATTACATGAAATTAAAGAAGAATGTAGACTAGTTTAGCGCTGGCCTATCGATTCAGTGCGATGATTGTTAAACATGATAATATTTGTGTTTTGTTGTATAAGATAATAAGTATAATGCAGTTATTATACAATAGTCTCTGTAACTTGATATATTAATGGTTGACACTGCATGTAAAATGAGTTCAATGCAAATGTTTCTTTTGAATATATTTAGATTTCTTTGTGTGTATTGCCTATTAATACAATTTAGATAAAATCTTACATTTTAGACTCATAGGAATTTAATACTTCAAAATTTTACTTGAATTGTCACACATGAAAATTGGAGTCTGACTAGTGGATTTCAGAAAATTTCATCATCTCTTTAATTTCAACTTGTGGACCAAGTTAATTATATTTTCACTAGCCAGGCTGTATAAAGGTACTCATTCACAGATTTAAACTTAACATCAACTTTGTCTGAAACTATCAAAATTGTATTTAAACATTTTTAAGCGGAAAATTAGTGATTTGATAATGACAATTTTAGTGCAAATTGACATACAAGTACAAATGATGGTGTTTCAAGTGTAAAAATCTACCCCGTACGTCACGGTATAGACAATTTTAGTGCATTTTTGTAACTTTTATTGTATATTTCTTGCAATCTACAGGTCAGTTTGTCCTAAAATATTAAGACTTAATTTTTTTACAGACACCAAATGGTATTTATAAAATATTGAAAAATCTGTGAACTAGTACCTTAATTCTAGGCAATGATAGAAAATATATTCCTTAGCTTACTCAGTATCCCCTGCTAAAAGGTTAAGGACAGTTCAAGTGAAGTTCTTGAACTTCTCAAGAACATCATTCAAGAATTGTACCTGAACTGCTCTTAAAATGTTCAAGAACTGTTCAAGTGCATTTTAAGAAACGTTAAATTGGACAAATTTTAAGGAACAAAAAAAAATATATTCGTCACTGACAGTTGAATAAAATTGAATTATACTTTAAGTTTATGTATAAGTGTTCTTGTAGTTTTTGGTTGTTTTTTTTCTAAGTGATACACAGGAATTTTCATTACCAAACATGGTTAACTCTTCGAAATCTTTTCAATTTCATGTAGGTCAGTGCTGCCAGAACGTTTAGAAGGGAAAATTCTGGTTAGAATATATTGTAAGTCTAGGAAATTTTATTAGCCAAGCTTACTGGCAGGCATGATTATTATATAAAAGAAAAATAGATGAGAACAGAGTTACAATCAAAGATCTAAAATTAATATAAACAAAAAATATAATAATGGTTGAAAACAGAGCTATAACAAAACATCTGAAAATAAACAAAAAACAGAATTTTATTATTTTGCCTTATAGCATTATGTACTAGTTATGTTTTGTCTAAGATATTTGAAGTATTTTACGTAAATATATATCTTGCACCTCTTGATTCCGTCTAAGTTACCTTGTTTAAGTCTACTTACTGAGCTTAAAATTTGCAAACAAACCAACAACTGAATGCACTCTTGTTTATGTGCAACATTTTCATACTGCAGTGCATTCATCGATTTTGCTTTCCCAATTTATTTTTTGCTTATTTGCCAGACTTGATGTTTCCAATGTGTCACAAAAACAGATTCTTGACAATATTTTATGCTATTACCTGATTGCTTATATAAGCATTATTCGATATTTTTAACAATTTTCTGAGTGAACTGTTGACCGGTCAATAGTTTTGACTGTTTCCCACGCATGCTCTGATGCCACACAATGTTATTCGAACTGTTACTGTACCAATATAAGGGGAAGTAACTGCTACAAGATTTTAGGCTTTACCAGATGCTTTGGAATGCATCAAGCATCTATCGATCTAAATTTAGCCTAAAATAGTAATTTATCAAGTAATAAAACAGTTATTTTATGTTTGACTGTTCCCAAATCACATATGAAATAATTTATTTATATTTATTTATTGGATTTAACGCCGTATCAACACAATTTAGGTCATTTCACGGCGTCCAGCGCACCTAACCTAGCTTTCCTGGACCATTGTCTATAACCAGTGCTCACCTACCCTTCCACAAGGCCGGAAACTTCTCCATATTATCTAATCAATGGAGGAAAATCGACATTATTGTCAAATTTCATGGAAGGGTATAACCTCCCCGGGTGGGATTCGAACACGCACCCCCTCGGGCACGAGTATCCAAATCCCGGCGCGCTACCAACTGCGCTATCGACCCGGGTTTTCACATATGAAATAACTGTATGTTATAAGTTGTTTGGTGTGGTCTTTTTTATCTGTTTTATACTATTTCCAACCCACCTTAGTGATCAAGTGGTTGAAGATGACCTGTTTATATGTTACACATTTCTCATCTTCTCTCTTCTACCGTAATCACCAAGAAATCAGCATCATTTCTTTCTATTATCATACCATGCTGTTTTTTTCTATCTGTTTTTCATTCGTTTTGTGTTTTGTTTTCTATTTATTCAATAATAGATCTAATACAATATTACCCGTTACAACCGGTAAAAATATTTTGTATTTTAAACGGAAACTTTTTGTGTTAGGATTGCAAAAGCGGTTTTATACTCATAAGTTTCTCTTAGCCTAGAAAATGTCTGAGGAGAGACATTTAAGTTAGCTATGTTATCTCTTCAATCCTCTTAATTCTTATGATCCTACTACTGTATATGTTTTTGTTTGTTAATAAATAAAATATTGTTTAAACCAAAGATGGCTGACTTTAGTTCTCTCGCAGTAACTTTTTACTGATATATGATTTTGGGTTCAAATCTTGTTCAGATCATTAAAAGCAAGTCTTCTGATCGAGGGGTTGTGGGTTCGATTCCCAGGCAGGGCATACTTTCGTGGAGCTTGGTCATGAAATTATTTCTACGGCCATTCTCCCTCCTACCAATGATTTTTTAATAATGTAGGACAGTTGTCGGTCACTGATGAAAGTATGCGCTTAGAAGTTGGTTAACAGAGATTTAGCCTATCCAGGAGTGGTGAGTAGGTTATATGACCTATACAATGTATAATACGGCGTAAAACCCAACAAACAAACAGATCATTAAAACTTATATTAGACTTGTTGTTATATATATGGCTATTTGTATCCATTTATTAAGCTGCTTGTCGAGTCTTTTACTTTGGTAACTTGCTGCTGACACTTACGTGCAACAAAATTATACCACCCTTGCAGTGTTAACACCTGGCTATAATAGCGAAGCAATTGCTGGTAAACTACTTGTTTAAGGTAATGTGCAGTTTGCCTGGTGTTCAAACCTTGGACCTCTTGACACATTATCACTTGTTTTACCACTGAATGTAAGCCAGTTGCTGTAAATAACTCTAAAATGTTGATAAACAAATTGTAAAATCAAATTAAGCTAACAACTTTATTGTAAAATAAATCCAACTTAATTAATGCTCATCTATCCTTTCAAACATTGAATTAAATTCTCTTATGCATATGGTGGCTGATTTATGCCATGTCGTATTTTCGTTTCTTCGCGGCGAAGAAACGAAAAAAATGAAAACTTGAAGACACGACAAATCCATAGTTTGTCGTATCTTCGTCTTTTTGTTTCTTCGCCACGAAGAAACGAACGCACGACAAAATAAATACAACAATACGACAGATAAAATGTGTTGTGTTTTCGCCTTACATCTGTCGTATCTTCGTGGCGAAGAAACGAAAGAACGAAGATACGTCAAACTATGGATTTGTCCTGTTTTCGCCTTACATCTGTCGTATCTTCGTCCTTTCGTTTCTTCGCCACAAAGCAACGAAAAGACGAAGATACGACAGATGTAAGGCGAAAACATGACACATTTTATCTGTCGTATTGTTGCATTTATTTTGTCGTGTGTTCGTTTCTTCGTGGCGTAGAAACGAAAAGACAAAGATGCGACAAACTATGGATTTGTCGTGTCTACGTATTTTCGTTTCTTCGTTTCTTTGCCGCGAGGAAACGAAAATACGACATGGCATAAATCAGCCACCATACATGCATGATGCAGTGCTATGAATCTTAAAAAAATTTAAGTTTGTTTCTAAAGGAAATGTCATGAATAGAAAATTCAACTGCTGGGAATTGATTGATGGATTACATGTATCTAGGGCTGAATGAAACACTGTTGTAACTCTGTCTATATTTCCAATGGAGTTACAATAGTGTGTCATTCAGACCTCGGTATTCAATATGCCAGACTGGAAGCTTAAATTCAAGCAAGAAAACATAATTTTAATTTCATATTTTGTTATGCTGATTTTTTTCCCTTATTGTGACGTAAACATGTCCTGATTCTAAGACATTAATCAATTTTAGATGATAACTAATTTAAATAGCTGGGGCATTGAACTCATACATCTTACAAGTAAGATTATGTAATAAACAAAAAACATTTTGTTATGACATGTCAACCTGGCCATGTGATTTATAGTGGAGTGAATGATGTTAATTACAATGTCTTTATGTTTTTTTTAAATATTTCATTAAATGTTTATTGCGATGTTAAACTGATATTATTAAGGGCAGTGGTAATTTATGTGAATTTGAAATAGACTGGAAGACTGCCTGGATTGTGTTTCTGTTTGTCATTGGACACATGTACTTGTACTTTTATAATTAATAGTAGTGAGTAGGTAAAAATATTTTGCTCTTTCTATGCGGTGGCTATATATAGAACCATGTGAATATATCGTGGTGGCAATACCATGTGAATATAAACTAACACTGTCACAAACCAGCTACTCACAAATGGTACAATTACAAGAAGAATAAAGCCGCCCAGCTATCTCAGTTGGTAGCACGCAAGTCTACTGATTTAGGGGTGCTGGCTTATGAAATTATTTCTACGGCTATTCTCTCTCCTACCAATGATTTATAATTATGTAGGGCAGTTGTTAGTCACTGACAAAAGTATCATTGTATGTGCTTAGTAGTTGGTTAACCGCTAAAATCAGAGTTTTAGCCTTTCCAGGAACAGTGAGTAGGTTGACTGACCGCCGTTATATGACCTATATAATGTATTGCTATGGTGTTAAACCCTACAAAACAAGAAGAAAAAATGAAACGACCAACCTTGATTCAGGGAGTTGACTAGAGTTATTCGCAAGGTATTGCTACTGTGTTTCTTTTAAAATGTTGCAGGCCAAGTTCATTAAAATTCATAAAATATACAATCTGTTCAACCACTTTTATTAAAAAAAATAAGATAAAAAGATGTTAAAGCAATATTGCATATTTGCAGATGATTATAATCTGTTGCATGTATTATTTATCCAATAAAATCAGACTGTCTTATGATATCATGAATTGCTTACTTTATTATGAAATTATTCTAAATATTGAAGAGTGTCAAGTTGATTTTTTAAGATTATTTTCAGATTTTCTTAATTACCTTGATTGCTTTGTTATATATACATTGTTTTTCAGCAGGTAAGTTAAGCCAACAAATATTAAGGTCAATTTAAACTGGGTCAGGTGTTCAACAATAGGTCTCTAAATGACATAATTATACTTGTCAAGAAATGCTTGTGGGTGGGTGATAAATTTATGGCTAGCTTTTAATTATGGTCTCTATGGATCATATATAGGTCATTAGGTCACTATGCTTGTCTTCATGGTTGAGTTGTTTAGGTCATGAAAATATTATCACAGTAACCTCTATCTCTGCCACTGATAGCTGTGGTTTAATTTAGATAATTGTCATTGGTCTAGATGGGAAAAATGTATAGGCACTAGTAATATTGATTATTTTAGAACTTTGAGAAGGGCAAGGAAGGCAAAAAAGGGACTGTGGGCATCAGATGGTTAAATGTTTCAAAGTTACTTTATCTGTAGGAAAAGTGAAGGTTGCAGTGCTCTGCTCTTCTGCTCTAGAATAAGCATCAATTGAATGGGGTTAATAATTAGTAAGATGGGGTGTAAGTATTGGTGCTACCGAGGTAAGATTATAGATCAGATGAACTGTCCACCATACCATGTAATTTCTATTAAAGGCTCTTCCCATGATAAATGCCCCCCCACTCTCTTGAAAAAAACATCAACACGCCTTCAAAATAAGTCCCAGAAGAAATAAGCAACACAGGGCTGTCTCTTGGGCTTACTGAACAATTAAAGAAGTGGTATTTCATATTTGCTTTCATGGCTCCCACATATGCTACGCCTATTATGTCTCTTTAAATTTGAAGCTAGACTAGCAGAATTTCCAGTTTATTATTACATTACAATGGTTAATTTACTATACTTATTTCAGTGATTTCAACATAATTATTTTGTACTCTTAAAAATGCCCCATTTCGGAAAATTGAATGCCCCAGAGGCATTTATTAGGGAATAAACAGTATGTCTGTAAGGCTAACTGTTGAAAAGGGATATAAAGTGATTAGGAGGAATTTCTGAATAACTGACTAGGGATTCCATTGAGATCCCTGGTAGAAAGTAAGTGTCGAACCCTGGATAGAGGAATAGAAAGACGTAAGACTAAACTGTGAATTGTTTCTGTGTAAATCAAGCATCCTGTAGTCAAGGCTGTCTTATATTATTGTACTGTACTTTCTCACATTTATTGTTCTACATTCCAGTCATTAATGTCTCTCTCAGTCTAATGTAATGGAAATATCATTCTGTTGGGAAATACAATTACAGAAAACAAAACGTGATTCTGTCAAGATGTATTATTAAAGTGCATATTCAAGTAAACAATTTTTAAATATACACTACATAAAAACCTTCAACTTAACCGAGATTCTAACTTCTTCAAATTCATTGTCTCATATATATTTGCTATTTTCTACATGTCGTTGCATATTGCTCCTCACATGAATTTTACTAAGCATTTTTCTGTGGTTATAATGTAGATGTACTTTAAGTTTTGCTTGGTGAATCTGAATACTTAAAAAAAATAATGTTTTTGAAATTTGTGGATTGCATGTTAAACAGGCTTTTAAAGTTAAAAATTTGTCTGTCTGTGCTGTCAATGGTTGTTTTTGTTAGAGAATATCAAGTATCATCATTTATGAGTGTTATGATTTTAGAGATCACTGTTTGTTGCTTGCATTAATTAACTGATTTATACAATTCTTATTCAATCATATTGTCATGGCAGTTTTTACCCTTTAATTTCAGTTTTCTAGATGGTAAAGAGAATATTATGTTTTTGTCAACTAATGTGTTGGGTTGGTTTTTATTTCAATGAGTAAAATTTGATGTACTATTTAATATAATTTGATTAAAACCCGATCTAAATTTTCCGCTCGCCTACTCGCTAATTTAGATCTGGCAGTTTTCAAACGAGGGTCATGTTCAGGTGACCTTTTCTCATCATAATATTAATGACATAATTGTTATGATACGTAACTTGTTTACATTGTCTATGTCAGGCAATTTGAAATGAGCCGTCCAATCGCAGACTGTGAATAATACCGCTGTTAAATTAACTTGCAAACCTTGGTCTAAAAATATTAATTACGAAATCAAAATGTTATTAATAGTGTTTCGTCTAGATGAAAGCTACGCATTGATTAGTCGACATAAAAGTCATCTCAATGTGACCCTCTATTGAGATAGTAGAGATCCTGTACCACAATGCTCTACACGATATCTGTTTACCGAGATTGTATTTAATATAAATAAGTTAACAAATAAGTTTATTGAGATAAAGGCCCCAGTCTCTGACTCATGACATGAAGTACAATTTTTACATAATCAATTTTTTATGTACATGTATATCATAATCAAAAGAGGGTATAAAATATTGACAATTCATAATTCCATACAATAAAAAGTTTAATGAGCGCTGTGCTCTTTTATGGAATCATTTATGATTTGTTCCCTGTATGTGGAACTTCTCAGTTTTTACTGCTCAGCACACTCTTCTCATATAATCATAGGGGTCACAATATGAAGGTTAGCCTAATATGTGTACATGCTTTTTGTGATAATACAGCTAGACATGGAGTTTTAGGTTTATGAATTTTTAATGAATTGTTATATCTGGTACTCTATTGTAATGTTTTGCAATGTAAAGTTTTGATGAATGTCACTTGTACTCAGTAAATCTATACATAGTGTTCATAAACTGAACAGTAGCAATGGTACTAAAGACTTTATTTATAAGTAATAAATGTAAAAAAACTGAAATTGTATTATCAATAACAGCCAACCAGCATCATTGCTTGTCTATAAACTTATATTTAGTATTCACTGGATGATTTAGGTTGCCAGGCTTATTAAATGGTTTTTATAGCAGTTATTTTATGTGTGCTCTCATAGAATGTTTCTAGATTTTCCTGGAGTTATTGTCTAAGTGGATGGTTTTATGTACCTTATATTAGTCATACTAAATTATAAAACTTGGTTACACTCACAGTAAATGTCAGTTAATGAAAAGATACCATTCTTGAATTCTATATGAATACTACATTGAATAATATCCTAATTCCTATTGAAATCACTATTTTTCTTATTATGTATGATTACAAAGTAAGTTGGCGTGGTAACCTGTAGGGCTGTCGAGATATCGGTATAATGATATATTGCAATAAGCTGTTTCAGCAATACGTACTGCGGTACGAATTCAACGTACCAGTTTTTAGCGATATTTTCATTGAAATTTTTTTCCCTTCACCAAATGAAAGTAGCAAAAATGTTAGTTTTCCATGGTTCATTCGATTAAAGCTTTGGTTAAAAGATTTTAACCGATCTGGACATGTTAGGAATGTTCCCTTGGTTCTAAAAATGTCCAGTTTTTCTCCCACTCTGCTTCATACAGACTGTGCAATTCCCTACAGATCCTTTAACATACTTCAGTACTGAACAGCGAAACAAGTTCTTTTAGACAGAAGTACATGTATTATGCAGTCATGTCTTTGGTTTGCAAAGAAATATATCGTGATACGTATGGCGATACGGTTCTAGAGCATAGCAATATACTGTGAAATGCTTCTTGCGTATCTTGACAGCCCTTAAGTAACCTGATCAATCTTAGACACCATATATTTGAAATTATTCAAGACCTCAGAAAAGGGCAGAGAAGCAAGAAATAGAACCAGGCACATCAGAGGGTTGTAGTACCATTATAAGAAACTATTTCTGCTTAGGAAGGATAGGGCAAAAAAGGCAGGGTGACGTGTAAAAGCATAATCACAGTACATTAATGAACTTGTGGTTTATTACATAGTCCATTTTTTCTCAACTGTCAAAGTTTGAATAATTTCACAGTGAATGATTACACACTATTTCAATATCACAAGCGTTAGACAAAGAGCACGAAGTCACCGTGAAATTATTAATGTTTTGACAGTTGAGAAAAAATGAGCAATAACTAATTACTATTCAAACTTGGGTACTTAATTAAGGTTAATTCAGATGCTGTGTTGTCACTACAGAAAAAATGTATATGAAATTTGATGTGCAAAATATTACCTACTTCAAAACTTAAACTTTTTATCACTGATTCAGGCAAATTAATTATTTAGAATATTTGTTATTATGGAATGAAAGATGTTTTTATATTTCAAAATCATAAATATGACATGAGCATTGTTATACATGATAAATAAAAGCCTAATTTCTGTTCTATGCAAATGATTTACTAGTATTCTGAATAACACCATCCATGAATATCCATTTTATTATTCATTTAGCCTAACATTTTGTGAAAATCAATTCACGATTATACGGTCTTATATTAGAATTTAAATCTTTATTTTATTTGTCATGGAAATTAAATTTCTAGAATACAGACTTTTATTGTGGCCTTGAAATTTTGACTGTATTATATCATGCTTGTAATTTGTGTTGTAGACACCCAAAAGCATATAAATTTATCATGGCTTTAAAATTCAATGGAATTTGAACAGAAGAGAACTTTGATGTTTTGCACAGATTCTTGTATATAATATATTTATTTATGTATATGGTTTTAAACATTTCTAATATCTTTAGTACATGTAGTTCATTGATTTTTAATAGATTAAAGTCTAATAATATATTTTATAATAACTGTAATGACATATTGACCTTTCTAGACTCAGTTAATCTCTCCAAATATATTTTGTAATTACTGGGTCGGACTCAGATTTATCTGATGGGGTGCGGATAGTATTATCTCTCAAAAGATATTTTGTAATTACTGGGTTGGACTCAGATTTATCAGATGGGGCGGGGATCTGAGCAAACCTGGTGATTTCTAAGGCAAGGGGTTTAAAGAAGGATTGTTTCCAATGCAAAGGGTAGGGATACCATTTTTAAATGGTACTTTTTTTTTGCATGAAATTTAAACATTCCATGGGTTTATGTCTTGATTCCTAACTGGCCCCTTCCTTCCCTGCTGGATATGACATTAAATCAAAATACAATTATTGAGTTCAAAAGTCAGAACTGACTGTATATTAGTTAATAATGTCACAGCAATTTTGTGTGTATAAAGATTGAGCTTGTTCATTATTTATTAAACTTCAAGGTAAATTTGTTTTAATTTACTCTGCCACTCATGTATGTTGTCTTGACATTGAGTTAATGTTTAATTTAATTCAACTGTCAGTGGTGCATACAATTTGATTCCACTGATTTAGGTTAACCATGAGTACAGAAGTACTGTAGTGAGTATTTAAATCAGTAGGGTAAATTTATGCATCACTTTTAGTTTATTGAAATTTAACAACATTACTTTCGAGACATTTGTCTGTTTGAAACTAATTAACAGCAAATTTTATGTGCCTGGTATATAATTACATTTTTTTCATTTCATTTTTCAATAATTTTTAAAGACATGTCTGATTCAATAATATTGAATGTTGTTTAATGTTGGTATCCACCTGTGTTTGTGCTTACAAAAAGGACTTCACCATTTGGTCAATTTCATGAAGCACTCAGCTATACAATTCATTCATGATCACTCAAAGTGGCTGGAAATTGCCAGAAATATAGATTGACAGCAACTTAGAGATTTCGTCTTTAAGTTTGATTGATTTTTGTTCAAGGATTTGTTCAGGACCTTATTGTGACTTAGAACAATACTAGTACTGGCAATTGGAATTATCAAGCTTTAGGCAATTGTAAACTTTTTTTATTGAGTTTAACACTGTGACAGTCGCAACACATCGTGTAGGTTGACAATATCACCACAAAGTATCGGATTTTGCTGAAAACCAGATACTAGGCCATACTTGTCAGCAACTGACAACTGCCATACATGATATAGAATTTGTGGTAGGAGGGAGAACGAGCAAAGAAATTATCTCACAATCAAGCTCAACGAAAGTTTGTAATTTGTAATGAACTGCAATTTAGTAAGTTACAAATAACAATCATAATGAAAGTCAAATCTTAAATGTTACAATAAATATGGTCTTATTTTAGTTGTACATAGATTATCAAGATACAGTAATTATTCTTGAAGTTCTACATACATCATACATGTACTTCTAAACTCAAACCATACTTGTAATGATGAAGGCTTGGCCTTAACTATCATCAGAAAGATGAAGTAAAATTTTATCTAGAGTTTACCTGTCAATTTACACCATATTATAGCTGCTAAGGGTTGGCATGCAAATTTCTGCCATTTTATTGCGGAAGGAATTGACCCTCAAATTGTATGCCATTTATGCTGCAAAGATTTGACCTGTCAATTTGTGCCATTTTATTGCTGCTATGATTTGACCTATCTATTTGTGCCATTTAATTGCTGCTATGATTTGACCTTCAAATTTCTGCCATTGTACTGCTGGAAGGAGTTGCCCCTCAAATTGTATGCCATTTATGCTGCAAAGATTTGACCTGTCAATTTGTGCCATTTTATTGCTGCTATGATTTGACCTATCTATTTGTGCCATTTTATTGCTGCTAGGATTTGACCCTCAAATTTCTGTCATTTTATTGCTGGAAGGAGTTGACCCTCAAATTGTATGCCATTTTTGCTGCAAAGATTTGACTGGTTAATTCCTGCCATTTTTGCTGCAAAGATTTGACCTCCAATTTTGTGCCATTTTATTGCTGGAAGGAATTGACCCTTAACATTTCTGTCATTTTATTGCTGCAAAGATTTGATGCTCAAATTACCATGTACTCATTTCCATCAGTTAAAATCTGTTTAGAAGTAACAAGGCAAGAAGCTGTAACACTCTTAAATGTTCAAGTCAAGACTAATATTCTTGATAACAAGACAAAAATAACTGCATGGTTTCCACGTAACTGCAATTGTCTGTCTACTTGTTGTTCATTAATCCAGGTTGGTTATCCAGTTATTATACTGCTGTACTATTACGAGGACATTGAACTATCTGAACAATGACATCACTCTTCTGCTCTATTTGTTTTTGAGACATTCTATTTATAGGACAGGGGAAATTAAACTGCTGTATCATTCTATTTTGCTGTCTAATGTAAAGTCTACTTAATTGTTTTTCTCTTTATGATGTATGCTTTGTCAGCATGAGCTTTATCAATAAAATGTAAAATGATTTGATAATATATTAATGATTGTCCATAGAACTTAATAATTTATGTTTGATTCTCAGGATCTGAATGGAGTTGCTTTTGCTTGTTTAAATGCTGATATGTAGTACAATTTATGCAGACTAGTGATACTGATTTTCAAAAAATCATATTTACAAATGAACCTAAGAAGTATTATTACCGGTAAGTTATCAATTAAAGTCTTAGGACTTTTAACTTTTATACCTTTATGAAAAAGAGAGTTGTCTCTTTCCTGTGTTATCCTTTATGGCAAACACAATTTCTTTTGGGCAATCACAGGTTTCTTTTGGGCAATCACAAGTTCTTTTTTGGCAATCTCAAATTTCTCTTTTGGCAAGCACAATTTCATTTGGGCAATCACTATTTTCTTTTGGACAACCTAACATTTCTTTAAGGCCACCACAAATTCTTCTTAGGATATCAAACTTTCTTGGAGAGGCGCAATTTTACTAAGTGCTACTAAAGTCTACAAATGATTTATACAGAATGTACAACTTTTTTACATCAATTTCATACCAAAATTTCATAGATTCACAGGTTAGCAAACAATCAGTTCATTTTCTAAGAAATGTCTTAGTAATGAATACATCTGCATGACTTTAAGTGTCACATATGAACAGGATCTGGCATACAGGTTTGGCAATCTGTATGAATGTAGTGAGAGTCTATGTTGTTGACAGTATTATATTGTATTTATGATGTGTAAATGGAATAAAGTCACTAGGTGACTAAAGGTGACAACAGTTTACTTAAGTATTGTTGAGTTGGTAATGAAACAGATCTTAAGGTGACAGTGGGTCTATATTTTATTGTTGATTCTGTAAGGAAAGGTGAAAGCAATTCACTGTTGTGTTTGGAACATTATATCACATACAATTGTTTCATGCATACTGGTGTCAATATAGAATTGATATTTGTCTCTTTCTTTATTTTCTTTTATCTTGTACAGGAGTGTCAGAATTCCTATGCCTGACTAGTCTCCGACTCATACAAACATGTCTGCAGACAAGTAAATAAATCAATTCGACTTGTCCACAGACAAGTGATAATGTAACTGTAAATATGTTAAATGATGTAAATGTCTAAATGTTTTAGTCAAATTTATCAGTGAACTACTCTGTATTATATTGCCAAGTATTATTGCTTACAGCATGATTGTATTTTATATCATAGTTCTCAATATTTCTTTAAATATTGAACTTCTGTACAAGTGCAATAGACTATATCTGGAATTCAAATATTTGGTTTTTTCCCTCCGGTACAAACTAAGTTTCACTGTTACAATGGACACATGTGTACAAAGAACAATAGGAATTAATCCATAGTTCGTGCTAAGCAATAATGTGTAGAAAACTTTGTTTGTATCGGCTGTGCACGGATGGAAAAACCCATAAATTTGAATTCCAGATTAGGTAATATTTGACCCTGGACAAGTATATTTAAGATGTTACTGTACAAAAAACAGGGGCCTTCTACTCAGCTAAAAAGCAAAGAGGAAGATGTTTAAGATTCTTTAACTTTTGTTTTACATGTTACAAGGAACATCATATTAAGATAATAATGAAAACAAGGGTCTATGGGGTTTCTGCCTTTGAATGGACCGTGGCAAAATTATTTTTACCTATGGCATATTGTATTCTCTGACGTGTTAGCTAATTGTGTTACCTTTGGCATTTTTTACTACATTCAATATTTATATATGTTAGAATTGATGCATTATCAAGTAGCAAGTTGTTGGCCCTCAAAGTAACAAAAAATATTTTCGTTTTATTTTGTTGCTTGTTGCACTATCAAAGGTGATTGTTCTTAAGGGAATATTCTTTACTCTTACAGCTTGTGACCAACTTTAATCTACTGCAGTGAAGTTAGGTGATTGTTCTTAAGGGAATGTTCTTTACTCTTACAGCTTGTGACCAACTTTAATCTACTGCAGTGAAGTTAGGTGATTGTTCTTAAGGGAATGTTCTTTACTCTTACAGCTTGTGACCAACTTTAATCTACGGCTGTGAAGTTATAATTTTTAAAAATGGAGAGGTAAAAGTCATGGGAAGTTCAATATACATGGATCATTTGTCAATTAATATCTAATTATAATTCCATTAGATATCAAGACTACTGCTGCTTCAGGCTATTGTTTTAAACTAAATCAAATATTAGTGTGATTCTATTGTTTTTGTTTCATTAATAATTAAAATACAACCTTGTGCATTATAATGGACAAAAGGTTGAAAAGGTGAATACATGGTCAGTTATTCTTGAACTTTTGTCCTTCAATTTTGTTTTAACTTTAATTGATCAATTTATTTAATAAAGATTAGTATGTTATAGAGGACACTTTTACCTTGACATTGAATTTTCTCCTTGCAAATTTGTTTTTTCTTTGCTTAAAGTACCTGTTCTAGCTTTCACATTTTTCAATTAGTATTGTCCATTTTTTCTCATCTGTCAAAGCTTGAATAATTACACGGTGACTGAATGCATTGTTTTTGTACTGGCTGCCTAATTGTTATTAAAAATATCTTGACTAAAACATATCATAGGGCATAAACAGCTTTACTCGATCATAATACACACTTTCGGAAACTCATGGATGTATTACAACAATGATTTTAATAAACTCATTCACTGTGAAGTTATTCATGTTTTGACAGTTGAGAAAAAAGGAACAATAAATGACTTCTACTGTTGTATTATAATTATTTATAGGTCTGCTCTAAACTATACTTGACTAAGTCTATATCATTCTTTTTTCATGTTATGATAAGTTTTTTGTTGACTAGACTTGCATGTAGATGGCATTTGTTGCCATCACGTCAATTCTTTTGTTTTGTTAAAAGAAATTAATGATACCTGATTGGCCCATCAGATAGTTTTGTTCTATGTAATACATTTTTCATTTTTGAAAATAGTAATTTCTGTCTAAAATAAATCATTATTTAAAAGACAGTGATTCAGGTTCTTGGTGGTGTCTCTAATATTGTACAGTAGAAATACATCCAACAAATGCATGGAAGTTGCAAAAGTGTTCAAGTATTGCCCATTCATATTATGATTTGTTGTTGTAACTTGTGTTGCAAATTAATTAAACATCCTTCTGTCTTTTTAATGCAAAATATTGATGATTTTGGTGAGATATCTAGACTTTAAATGCCACCTGGCTAGCTCAGTTGGTAGCATGCAAGTCTACTGATCCAAGGGTCCTGGGTTCCTTTCCAGGGCAGGACAATACTTTAGTGGAGCTTGGCCATGAAGTTATTTCTACGGCCATTCTTGCTTCTACCATTGATTCTTAATTATGTAGGGCAGTTGTCAGGCACTGACGAAAGTATGCGCTTAGTAGTTGGTTTACAGCTAACTCTAGAGATTTAGCCTTTGAATCTAGAAACAGTGAGTAGGTTGACTGACCGCCGTTATATGACCTATACTATGTGTTGCTACAACATTAAACCCCAACAAAAACAAAACATTAATAAGGCTTTAAAGCAATTCCAATCACCATCAAGGAGGTTGTTATATAATATTATATTATACCCTTTTGGTAGCTCATTAATTGTTAATGACCATTGGCAAAACATGGAATTCATCACAATTTTTTGTGTAATTCGTCAATGTGTCAGTAGTTACAAGTACATGTACTAAATTTTTGAATATTTATATTGTCTTCCTTGTTGATTAATTAAGTCTCTTGATAGTGTTAGATTGGGTGATAAATATCTTAATTATTGATCATATAGATTTATATTATGTAAAAAATGTATATATCGTAGTTTAATGCAAAATGGTTGTAACTCACTCTTTTCTTATATTTAGTTACGACCATTTTTCCACTAAACCCTCAATATTGATGAAATATTCACATATTCTTATATAAATGTACAGAAACTATCTGGTCAAGACCTCTCTGTAGGCAGTTATTTCATTCTTACTTTGTTCTGTATATACATTTGAAGAGGTCACCCATGTGCTAATATTCTATGGTGTTCACCTTTGTGCACTTGTCTGGAAAATCGTACACAAATAACCTCTTTCATCTTACATTGGTTTGTTAATAATATTTTCATGTCAGATTATTAAGTTATTAGGACTATTACATTTTGGCTGATAAACAAATGGAATATTGTATGGGTTAAAATATTGTGTATATAATCAAGTAAATAGGGTTTTGATCTTTTATTTTCTTGTATTAGTTTTCTGAATTAAGAGTATTGGAATAAATCCTGATTTAATGTCTGAATGGAACTCAAAGGTATTGCTTTACTTTAAAAATGTCTCAACTGTTGTACTGACTTATCCAGTTTGAAATAATGTTTATATAAGAAATTTAACCATAATCTGTCTGATCTTTGATCTTCTTACCCTTACGAAAAATGGCAACATTGTCAGTGTGTTATCAGTTTATTGCCATATCCTTGCCAGACAAACTCCTGCTCCTTGCCAGCTAATTATCAGTCTGTTACCAGACCTGACAAAACACTGACTCCGCCTGTTGACAGTTGGTTATCAGATTATTGTCAGACATGTAGTCAGTCTATATTGCTTTTCTCTGTGTTTGGAACAATTGGCACAGAGAATTGAACGTTCCCAAAGATTAGGAGTTTGCCTGTCAGGATTTTGTTTGATATAAAACCTGGAGTTCCTGCCTTTCTGAAAACTTTTGTGTCTTCCCTATTAAGAACTGGTAGATTATATCTTATATATCTTGGCCTTAAAATCTTGTGTAATTTGTCACATTTTATAGCTTGTAAAAAATGACATTAATGGGAACATTATATCGGTTCTTAAACAGCATAGTTACCGAAGTGTGTAATGTATAAACTGTCTCAGGTTAATTTGAACACACTTGTCTAGAATTTTCTCTTCTAAATTTGGGTTTACAAGTAGAACTTATTTATGGATCGTAGAGCTTTAAGAACTTGTTGTTAGATAATCTGTCTGGAGTCAAGGTGACATTAAAAGACCATTATCAGACTGATTTATAATGCTCTAGGAATCAGACAACTATCATTAACATTATATTATTCCCAGTTGTTATTTGCTCACGATAAATGTCTTATACTAGTCTTTATGTTTGTTACTTATCACCACAGGCTTTATGGTATAAGCGTGATGTGACCTTTTTGTGTTGGTGCGCAGTAAAACCCAAACAAACAAACAAACTCTATGGTATAATCAGGTGTTTTGTAAGAGTACATAATAACATAAAGATAGAATTCCAATAATACAGCTGTTGAGAAATGTGCTTTTTTATTTTTATCTTTGGCATTACAGTCCAGATTCATAGACAAAATATTTTACCTTTATATCCAAAGATTTGTTTTATAAATAAACAGTTTTATTAAGGCTCACCAAGTTAATTAAGAGCCTGATTCTTCAAATTTTAAAATTGCTTGCAAGTTTTCTTCGCCAACTTGGATTGCAATATGCTGTTTGGCGATATTTCCTTAAGACGTGTTTCATTAACCCATTTGCCACTTTCTGCAAATTGATGATGTAAACAAATCAAGACCAGTCAAATATTGAGTGATGTCATAGAGCATGCACCTATATGTCAAGCAGATGAAAGTAAACAAAATGGAGAGCAGGTTGTGATATGTCAAGTTATAGAGGACAGATGTTTTAAAGAATGTTGTGATGAGTCTATCACATATTTATCAGGTGTTTTAAAATTTCTGACTGAAATAAAATCAATTTGATGATATTTCTCAAAATTGTACGACTATAAGTTTCTCAATAAGCTCAGGTCACTGAGCACAAATGAGAATGAGGATAATCGAGCCCGGTCGCAGTAGGTCATACCCTATACATGAGTTGTCGGCCTCGTGTCCAGGAAACCTATTGTAGGAAGAGCTGGTCATTGTTTATATGACCTAAATATGTGATGAATACGACGTTAAAAAAATATTGAAAAAAAAAAGAATGAGGATAAAAGGTTTTAAAAAATCAACGCAAACAACATTTTTTACTTTTTTAAGCTTTCTGTGATAATGATGAGTATTTTTTTAATATATTTTCAGGACATAAGATGAAAGACTTAGACTTTGCCTACTGTTAGATATGGTAAGTGTTATTTATTCAGAAATAATATAATATTTAGAGCTAGAGTGATATATATATATAATGTCCTTTATGAAGTGGTGGACAGTTTGGTTCATATTGAGGGCTGAACGAAACACACTACCAGCTGCAACTCTCTTTTAAACTTACTGCATTAGACAAAACTGCATGGCTGCAGACAAACTTATTAGTATACCCAAGGACCCTATATTACATATGTTAATTATAGGGTCCTTGGTATGCCCTCTCATTTAGTATATTCATAAAATGTGATGGATCGATAAATTAATTGGTTAGTGCAAGACTTAAGTTCATCTACATAGTAATGAAGAAGGATTTAAACTATTTATGCACTGACCCGTCTAAATGCTCTGATATTCCATATTGTATGAAGCAACATGTTACATCTCATGATTTAAACATGAACTAGAAAAGAAGACTGTGTCTTACATTATTAAAGTACATTACATGTAGGAGTAGATTACTGTTATATTGTTGTTTAGTATCAAGGTGATCAATGTAACACCTATAAATAGTATTACTGTGAGTATTGAACAGCTTGATCAGATAGAATCAGAACACTATGTTCACGAATTTTTTGTTATGAACTTTTTGATGAACCAAACTAATGAACTTTTTAAGAACAGTTCATGAAGTTCATGAACAGTTCATGAATGTTCATAAAAATTCATCAGTTCATGAATTTAATCACCACAGGGCTAGTTTAGCAGACCCTAGATGTTTACTGCATTGTAAAGCTATTACGCATGCTCTGATGTTGCTACAATGCTGAACATTGTTTACAATTTTGGACGCCATTTTGTTTCTTCATTCTTAAATAAATTATTCTTAAGACTTTTTTGTTTTTTAATTTTATATTAATGCAGGGGTGTGGGGAGGCTGTCCCCTATTGGCAGAAACTTACAGCATTTACTTTTTAAAGTACAAAATTGCTTTGTGCACTTATTCATAATTATATGATACAGCGTGGTGCACAGGCATATCTATATTTACTGTCTGGTCGGCTAAACTAGATGTGTTGCGCTTGATCTATTTGCAATATTGTGACAGTGTGTATTCAATCACCGTAAAAATTATTCAAACTTAGACAGTTGAGAAAAAATCGACTATACCTTGTTGGGTTATATTTCATAATAAAGCACTCTTTTAAGAGATGGATGTTTTCTATTGGCCTGTTTTATTTACCTTTTATTGCTGTTATTAATATGAAATATTCATGAGCAAATTCTGCATTCCCAGTTATAAATAGAATCAATAGTTGGCAGATAATATATATTCTCTTCAGTTTTTCTTCAAAAACCTATTACCTTTACTTCATGACATGCCTTTTAGCCTGATTTTTCAACGAAAGAATTCGGCTTATAGTTTGGCGAAACACGGGCGGGCGGGTGTGTGGGTGGTAGGTCAGATGGGCAGCCGGGCATCCAGTGTCATATACATTTGTGTTTAAGTTTTTCTTTACCATATATTTCTGCCATTTATTGTCAGATCTTTATGAAACTTCATACAATGATAACATACCATGTGATGAACAGAATTAGAAAGTAACCACAACTCTACCTGCCTTTATTATGGATTATTACCCTTGGTAATTTTTGCGTTAAAGTTTTTAAATCCAGCTTTAATGTGGTTTCCACATTACATTTCTTGTTTCATTTGAATCTTACTTTTAGCATTCCTTTTAAAAAAATTAAACTGTCAGTTGCGCATGCATTAGTCCTGCTGATTTAAATATTCTCTACAGTACTTCTGTACTTGCGATCAATATAAATAGCTACTGTTACCCATAGTTCAATGTATGGGGATTATCAAACAAATATTGAGTATTTAAATCAGTGGGGTTTATGAATGTGCCACTGAAAGTTGAATGAAATTTGATAATACATTACATGTTTACACATCTAGAGCAGTCTTAGCCTCTTTTGTACTATGCTTAGAACATAATGAATCTTTGCATAGCTGAAATTTGGTGTCTTTTACTGTTTATAGTCACAGAGCTGGGTCTAAAGATATCCCCTTAAGCGCAGATTTTCAGCCAAAAGTGATTTGGTCCTTAGATTGATATAATTTGAAATATATATTTAATACATACCATGGTAGTCACAATCGAGTCTAAAAATATTATAAAAATTTTCTTTTTAAAAAACTCTCAGTACAACTGAACTGTAATGTATTCATTTCAGTCTTGCCGTGAAATAAATTTCATAATGCTATTAGATTGCATTATGATATTGTCTGTTAAAATGTGCCATCAAAATTAAATTTTCACAACTTTTGTGAAATATAATACCATGAAGGCAGTCACTTATTATAGTATATCTTTAATGCTATCAAGTCTGTATGTATTAATATCTAAACTGTCTAACTTAGGTTTGAACTTAGTTTCAATTTTATTTCAGGGATATTATAGATACTGTATTTATGCAAATTTTTTGCCATGGCATGTACACTATTTTTAATGTGACTTTATGTTTTTATATAGAACACATATATGGCTGTTATGATTTACCCCCTTGTTTATATAAATCTTAAAAGTCAAATTATTTATTTTTCTATGTTTAAGAAACAAAATAACTGTTCGACTATATTTTATCATCTTATTTATTATAAGACATAGGCACTCAATTTGATGGGTTGATTTAATATGGCTTTCATTATTTAATTTTGATTCATCAAAGCTCTTGGTATTCTCCCACAAAATATAGAGAATCTTTTGTTATCTTGAATAATGATACTGTATTGATTGCTCTATGTCACATTCAGAATGCTGTATGATTGTACTACAATATTCAATTTCTGAACAATTATATATGAGGAGTGAGCCATCCGGCTAGCATGCAGTTGGTAGCATGCAAGTCTAATGATCAAGTGGTCACTAAGGTTTGATTCCCAGGTGGGGCATACTTTCATGAAGCTTGATCATGAAATTATTTCTACGGCCATTCTCTCTCCTACCAATGGTTCTTAATTGTGTAGAGCAGTTGTCAGTCACTGACAAAAGTATGCGCCTATTTGTCAGTTAACAGCTATCTTTCCAGGAACAGTGAGTAGGTTGATTGACTGCTGTTTTATAACCTATACAATGTATTGCTACAGTGTTAAACCCTACAAAACAAACATAAGAGGACTGTTATTGTGAGGTGGTTGTTGTATACTGAGGTCAGTTGTTGACAGGAGTTTGTAACAGGGAGGTGGCTGTTATTGTGAGGTGGTTGTTGTATACTGAGGTCAGTTGTTGACAGGAGTTTGTAACAGGGAGGTGGCTGTTATTGTGAGGTGGCTTTTGTTGACAGGACTCCTGTCGTTATAAGAAGGTTCACTGTATTTATATGAACTCATATGTCATTAAGTAGGACATATAAATGAACTTTTTTTAATTACGTAGTTAATATACCATTAGTTGTTCAACATTAAAAGTATTAAGTAATGTAATACATAGCAGGATAAATAATATGTAAAATGTATTCAAGTACCTTGTATCCTAACGAGTTAAGTGGAACAAATTCAACCTGGTTAAATGATTTCCCAGGAGAGGCTTAGATTCTGGACACAATGTTTTAACTTTTTGCTTAACATATTGCGGGTTTAGCGCAAAGCGGTTGTAACTCACTCTTTTCTTATGTTAAGTTACAACTGTTATGCGCTAAACCCGGGATATATCATTATCATAAGCTGACATTTTAATGGTTATTGACAAGTTAAGAATTTTTTTAACTTTGTTATGTTGTTTACCTTAAGAATTTTGTTTTTTTGTTTTTCTATTTAAAATGTGAGTGTCCTTGACATTTTACCATGCGATTACTGATAGTACAGACTTGTGAAATCTTACATTTTAGTGTTAATATTTTTTATTATGAAGACTGTAAGCGTCTATGATGACTTATTTGAGAATGATAGTAGTCCAATGGTGGCATCAATATCACCTGGGGTTCAGCATTCAGTAACTGAGGAAACTTATATCATTATTCAATGACCTGGGTTGTTTCAAGGTCAGATACAATGTATATCTTAGACACTCTTAAAGTAAATGTATATTTATATTTATAACTTTGAAAAAAGGATAACATAACTTCGAATTTATATCATCCCAGATAATATTAGTCATGTTGTCTCTGTCCAAAAATAAGGCCATGTTGGGACATATTGTTTATTTTCTGTCTAATATCAGAATATGCAGGTCATATTGCATTGTTTTGTCAAATAAATGGGACATTCAGATCCAACTGCAGTTTTGCTATCAAATAACAGGACATGTAGAACATATTGTATGGTCTCTGTCAAATAACAGGGCATCTAAGACATACTGTATAGTTTATGTAAAATAACAGGGCATGTAGGACATACTTTATAGTTTCTGTCAAATAACAGGGCATGTAGGACATACCCTATAGTAAGGTTTCTGTCAAATAACTGGGCATGTAGGACATACTGTATAGTTTCTGTCAAATAACAGGGCTTGTAGGACATACCCTATAGATACTGTCAAATAACAGGGCATCTAGGACATACTGTATAGTTTATGTAAAATAACAGGGCATCTAGGACATACTGTATAGTTTATGTAAAATAACAGGGCATGTAAGACATACTGTATGGTTTCTGTCAAATAACAGGGCATGTAGGACATACTGTATAGTTTCTGTCAAATAACAGGGCATGTAGGACATACCCTATAGATACTGTCAAATAACAGGGCATCTAGGACATACTGTATAGTTTATGTAAAATAAATGGGAATGTAAGACATGGTGTATAGTTTCTGTCAAATAACAGGGCATGTAGGACATACTGTATGGTTTCTGTCAAATAACAGCGCATGTAGGACATACTGTATGGTTTCTGTCTAATAACAGGGCATGTAGAACATACTGTATAGTTTCTGTCAAATTACAGGGCATGTAGGTCATACTCTATAGTTTTTGTCAAATAACAGGGCATGTAGGACATACTGTATAGTTTATGTAAAATAACAGGGCATGTATGCCATACTCTATAGTTTCTGTCAAATAACAGGGCATGTAGGACATAGTGTATGGTTTCTGTCAAATAACAGGGCATGTAGGACATACTGTATGGTTTCTGTCAAATAACAGGGCATGTAGACCATACTCTATAGTTTCTGTCAAATAACAGGGCATGTAGGACACACTGTATTGTTTCTGTCAATAACAGGGCATGTAGGACACACTGTATGGTTTCTGTCAATAACAGGGCATGTAGGACACACTGTATGGTTTCTGTCATTAACAGAGCATGTAGGACACACTGTATGGTTTCTGTCAAATAACAGGGCATGTAGGCCATACTCTATAGTCAAATAACAGGGCATGTAGGCCATACTGTATGGTTTCTGTCAAATAACAGGACATGCCTGTCATACTGTATAGTTTATGTCAAATACCAGGACATGTAGCGGTATTGTTTCTATCAATAAACAGATCATGTAGGTCAGGCAGTATGGCTTTTGTCAAATAACTAGAACATTATGTATAGAAAAAAGTTGTAAAAACTTCTGTCACTGCACTTTAAATGATTCATTTAGGTTATGAATCAGATGAATAATCTAGAACACTATCAAGGCCCTCTTGTTATTGAAACTCCTTACGAAATATTAGATTTAAGCTTATTACAATATAAACCTACCTCAGTGTAAAATTCTATTATTTTATGTAACAATCATTATGATAATGAAGCTTGTTGAAGGATCAGTGTCAAACTAGTGTAACTACATGGAAGAAATAAGGATGTTTACTATAGTTTTGCACTGATTCATAACGTAAATGCATTTACTAGCATAGTGCAGTTTAAAGTATATAACTTGACATAATTACAAAATACAATTGTATTTGTAGAATTATTCTACTCCATAACTCAAATGAATCATTTCACAGGTCATAAAACTCTCATTAAGGATTCATCTTCCCTCAATATTAGCTTGTGGATTATGAGAAAAATATACCTATTTATTTATTTGCCAAGGTTTTGCACTGCATGGGGTATTAAGGTGTCAGATCCCTAACTAAAAACCATGTTTTATATGTGCTTAAAATTTCTAGAAATAAATATACTTGGTTACACATTTTGTTGCTATGTTTTTCACTGTGTCAGGTTGTTTTAACTTAATTATGTTAACCTACTCTTTTTAATGGAATTATTAGCCAGAAAGTCGTTAACAACTGCTTTCAAGTTTTTCTTTACCATATATTTCTGCCATTTATTGTTAGATCTTTATGAAACTTCATACAATGATAACATACCATGTGATGAACAGAATTAGAAAGTAACCACAACTTGACCTGGCTTTGTTATGGATTATTTCCCTTTGTATTTTTTGTGTTAAAGTTTTTAAATCCGGCTTTAATGTGGTTTCCACATTACATTTCTTGTTTAAAATTGCTTTATTTTCATATGCAAGGGAGACAACTACATTTTATATTATCAAATAATTATTACAATCTTGAACTTAATCCTTACAAAATGATGAAAATATTGTAATGAATAAAAAATATCATATTTTTGTAAGCATGTACCTTACTTTTCAAAATCTGTTTAAAAAATGAGAGCGACATTGGGAATTGTATACCTTAATGAAAGCATGTATAGATAGTTACTTAGGTCATGTATGTATGTTGTATTTTTATTTTACCACATGTCCTCTCATGACATAATATTTATACTACATGTGTTTGATAGATTTTATTCACTTGATGTTATATTTTAAAGCCTAAGAGTTAAAGTTTTAATTGATGTGCAGAAATATGTTTGACCTTGCTTTGTTTTTTGTTTGTTTTTATTTTATGGTGTTTAATTAGGCACATACAATAGCTTTAGATAGAAAGTAATTTAAATTGATAAAAAATACTGTTAAAAACTCAAATAGATAGAAATTCAAATGAATAAAATACAGTAGATGAATGTTTATTGCCATAAGTACATATGTACTGATATGCTGGTTAAATAAACTGTGAACTGATAAAAAATCTTTTTTAAGGATTCAAGCTATTAAAGTCAAGCACACTTTCAGCTTTAGATAACATTACAGTGAAACACTATTGATTGTGTCACTTACTGTATGTAAAGATGACTATCAAGTTGTTCTACTATTACTTATAGCCCTGAGAGTTTATATATTATATTATATATCTGATGCTGCTAGTGTTATGATCAAAGATATGTATCATAGTGTCAGCTGCCATTAGTACTAAGATACATGTATAGTTAACTATGTATGATATGAGTACATGCAATGGAACAATGGTAAATGTGATATAGACTGTAAATTGTAAAAGTTTATATTTTGTTGATCATTTGATCATATGTTGATGACATGCATTTGTTGTTCGTTTGATATCTGATGATTATTTGATATTTTTTGATGATGTGTCTTTGTTGATCATTTGATATTTGATGCAAACTCTTTCTCTGCTGATTGAGATCTATATATTTTATGTGTTTTGGATTAAAATAAGGATTGTTGTCACAGTGATGATGGATTATCTAGGAAATGGATTACAATTTTTCACCAATAATTATAATCATGTAAGTCGCATGTTCATTCAAGTAGTTTTTCTTGTGTTTTTTTTTGTGTGTGTGCATAAATATAGAGTTTATTATACAGTTAAGTGTATCTAGATATAGGTAAATATTTACCTGTTGCATTGTTTATTATAAAATGATTCTATAACATGCTGGCTGCATGATGTTTATTATGCATTGAAGCTGCATTCATGGCATTGTGATAGAGACCAGGAATTTTAGTTAAGACGTTCTGGCTTCAGATTGACTAAAGTCTTTGTTATTTAATTTGGCACATCAAAGCTTGTGCAAATTTTTATATTCTACATCAAAACGAGACAGCTGTATGTCTTTATAATATTACGCAGTATTATCTATATTTTTAAATAGTGTGTTAACAATATTAAATATTTTTCCATAACATTGATATAAGCTTGTAAAAGAAGTTTTGTTATGGAATTAAATTGTTCTGATAAATTAGTGTGTCAGTTATCTGGAACAAGATAAGGTTATTTTAAAAGTACATATACATGCATTGTTATGGTACTTAATGAGCTATAAGTTCTAATTTATATCAGTTTTCCGATTCTATCAAGTCAGTGTGTTTTTTTTACCTTTTCATCATTGGTATTGTGTTTTTTCTCAAATGTCAAACATGTAACTTTATGTGTTTAGATGTTTATTGTCAGTCAATTGTAATATTATGATAGGGTGTTTTAAGATGAAGTATTTGTAAATTTTATTCAACTGTCAGTGGCACATATATTAACCCCACTTGATTTAACTCAGGGAGGTAAATGTATGTGTTATTGTCCGTTTTTTCTCAACTGTCAACGCTTGAATAATTACACGGTGACTGAATGCATTGTTTTTGTACTGGCGGCCTAATTGTTATTAAAAATATCTTGACTAAAACATATCATACGGCATAAACAGCTTTACTCGATCATAATACACACTTTCGGAAACTCATGGATGTATTACAACAATGATTTTAATAAACGCATTCACCGTGAAATTATTCATGTTTTGACAGTTGAGAAAAAACGAACAATACTGACTGTTGAATAAAATTTAATGTGCAGTAAAACAGACAAATAGCTGAGTAATTTAATGAAGAAATTATACAAACTTCAAGCAGTTGAGAAAAATGGACTATTATATCTGTTATAAGATCAAATGTAATAGTAAAGTTAATGTCTATTTCTTTAGCAAGTAAAATCAATAAAATTGATATGAGGGTTACTGTTGTTGAAAATACATACTTATGTACTTATAAAACTAGGTCAATTTGTTTTCAATTACTTATTTATTCAGGTTAAACACTCTGATGTAGAGTACTGTAGATCTTTGCTACATATTTGATATTGTAATTCACTGTGTCTTGGATATATACTGTTCAAATATATCCATATGTTGTTTGACAGGGAAATTAGTTATTGAGATTCCGATCTCATGGCTCAATTAACAACAGAAACTTTTGATGAATTTTCCACAGGGAATTGTCATGTTATCTCCCTTTGATTTTCAAACATACTGTTTATATAAATATATACAAGGGGTACAACTGCGTTTAGTTGACCACTTTTTGTACATTTATTATTATGGAACACTCAAAAAATACAGATTCCCTGATGGCGCTTTAATTACACGTTATTATTAATATTTATGGTCTGTGCTTTGAAACTTTGAACATTCATAGCTCGAAGAATTATGTTTAATCCAATGGTGTGGTTAAAGTGCCACCAGGGTATCAGTATTTCATGTGCGTCACAAAATGATAAATCTAGATGAAGTGGTCTACTAAACGCAGTTGTACCTTTTGTATATATGTATATAAACGGTTTGTTTGAAAATCAAAGGGAGGTAACATGACAATTCCCTGTGGAATTTTCTGATCTTACAATTTCTATGTTAATACTTCTAATAATTTATCTGTCAGTGGTGCATACATAATGACATACATTAACCCCATCGATTTAAATACACAATACTTGTTTTAGGTAATCCCTGTTCATAAGCTACCAGGAACTATTTCTATTAATCCTCAGTACAGAAGTACTGTTGTGAATATTTAAATCAGTAGGATAAATAATGAGTATTGTTAAAATTTATTCAATTATGGCTTATATATAAACAGTGACTCCTCTGATTTAAATACTTTAAATTTGTTGAATTATCCCTCAACATAAACTATGCAGTACTTTTGTACTCACTATGGATAAAAATAAATATATGTATTTATGTAAGACTGTTATTGAATAAATATTCAGTATTTGAATCAGCATGGCTAATGTATGTGCCACTGACATTAGATTGATATTTAACAATAAGTTCTTGGGACAATTAACCTCGTGTCAGGATAAGTTTCCAAATACTTGATGTAAACTTGAAATATTTTACTTAGTTCAGCAGCAACAATCATCATATATTATTAAAATGGAACATTGATTTGGTTGTTAATGTAGTTATAAGTTCAGTTATTTGAGTTTTTGAATAATTTATTACAAATGGTGTGACTTTTGTTTATTTAAGTTAACATTTCAATGGGTCAGTCCAAAACCTAAGGCTACATCATTCTTTATTTGCATATATTATACTTCATTTGCATAACGTCCTCTATATTTAATGTGACGTCATCCAGTCCATAAATCGCATATTGACCGGCTAGCCTGTCCATAATTCTTATATTGACCGTTTATGACATCATCCAGTCTTATTTAACATGACTTCACGTTGTGCTAATTACCAAAACACAAGCAGACGAAATGGCTAAGTCGATTAAAAAAAATGAAATATAACAAAAGCATGTTATCTTGCTACATCGCGTGAGAATGAAACTTTGAAAGTCAGACTGGGGTTTGAGATACTTGACATACTGAAGAATAAAATAATTATTTGAAAACACATTATTATAGTAAAATGACAGCAACAAGAGTGGTGAAAGGATTTAAATTCGGTATAATATAACAAATAACACCTGGCATTGCAAGCCATATGCAAGTTTACGGACTCAGCTGCGCTTCGGGCCATATACCTTCCTCAGTCTGTACAACTAGTCCGTAAACGTGCATATTGCCCGCAATGCCATGTGTTATTTGTTAAATATTTATTCCTGACCGGTCAATACATATTCTGAGAATTGTTCAAATAAACTCATTATGATAAGTAAATTACTTAGGATCAAAGGATCAAATTGTTCCCTAACATCAATTTACAATGTTACATGTAATCTAATCAACTTTTCAAACAGTCTCATATATGTATGATAATTACTCTAATACTGTGGACAGATTACGGAGGCTTAGCGCAAAATGGTCCTAACTCGCTTTTTTTTAAAATTGAGATACAACCATTTTGCAGTAACAGCCGATGTTCTGAAGTACTGCTGTCTTATAAGCTGATTGTCTCTACTGATTTACTGAACTGAATTTCTTGTGGTCTAAGATGTAAGGGTAAAGCTACTGTAAGTACACTTAATACAACATAAACTGGGTTTGAGGCAATTGGTATTGGGAGGTAAATAATATTGTGAGGTAAATATTGTATGACCCTTCCTTAAATATTCCTCTTTTATTTGAGGTTCTTTTGTGTATAGAGACTAAGCAGTCAAATTCAGAAAAAATATTTAAACTTATTTATTCTCAAAATTTCATAAATTAACAATAAATGTTTTACATTTTATGTGATTCAGTGGGAACTCGATGTGATTCGATGTGATTCAATGCGAAGCGCAATCAAATATTTAGACTGAATTATTTTTTTTTGCTATGTAAATGAACTTTGATTGATTGATTGATTGACTGATGGATTGATGGATTGATGGATGGATCGATCGATCGAGATCAATTGATTCCAGGAAACTTAGCTCGAAGTTGCTCTCAGTTTTCAGGCATGATGTTGAGTGATTAACCTGTTGAAAGTGGCATTTAAAAAACAACAAAACATATATGTACAGTTGCATAATGAAGTGAATAAGAACCAAGAGAAATATACCATAGGTTCAAATTACAGCATTAAGGTTAAAGTATCGGTGCGGTGCGACACTTTTTAACTTGACAATGCTGAAATTATCAGAGTTTTCCTGAATTTAGTAGCATACAAGTGTTGGTGTCATATTGATGACATTTAACACATCTTGCTTATTGTTTTGTTTTTATTATCTCACTGTAACAGCTTTTCATTCTTGTTGTCCCTTAAGGCTTCACACATGTCTACATGATCAATATTAAGTTTGATAACTCTAGAAATGAATGTTGACTCAATTATGTCCCCTTTTATGGCCTTAAGTTCTGTAACATTAAAAAGGGTAATTAAGGTGTTGTATGCTATTTCTTGCGCTTGAATTGATGCAAGTACAAATGTACAATAATCTCTGCCAAGGACTTGCGTTATGTTATTACCAGTGTGCAAGTCAGACTATTGCTTATTTTTAATCTCACATGCTGGGAATACCATGTGACTCTGACTTCAGAAGAAAACAATGAAAATCCGCCTTGACTCAGAGTATTAAAGAGTTGTAACTCTTTTAATTCTTGTCATATTATAGTCATACCTAAGCGAGGCTTTGCAGAAAAATTGGACAACGACTTGTCACAGTAGTGGTTTTTTTACTGCAAAACTTATAAGTACACATCCTTAATTATTTAATGCATTTTAACTAGTTGATGCTTTAGTAGGAAATATGTAACTGATTCTAAACCATGCAGTGCAGTAATCAGTCACTGATGAAAGTATGTGCCTAGTAACTGGTGAACTGTTATATCCAAAGATTTAGCCTGTCCAGGAATGGCAAGTAGGTTTACTAACCTACTAGATATTACCTACACAATGTGTTGCCACAGCCTTGAACCCGACCAAGAAAGGAATTTTGTTCTTTTTTAATTATTATAGAATGTCTATGTATCAACATTTAGTAGTTTTGTTAATAAATTTAAAGTTCAGTTTGTGATTATTTTGCACATGTAAAAATGTATAACTCCTTCAGGCTGTTACTTTTTGTTTTGAAATATACATGACTATTGTACAAGTAGACATTGTGTCAATATTATGATATCAAGCCAAGTGAATAAACTGTTGTTATTATTAAGTAGTTATTGTATGAAAAATTTTTGTTTGAAACATTTAAATATTCAGTTCAAGTTTAGGGTAATAATTTTATTAAATGTTAGTAAATTATTTGAATGACAACTATCAGTGAGTTGGTGTGATTTATGTATTTGTGATGAATAAAAAACTTTTAAGTAGAATAGATTCAAGAGGTATTGATATTTCAAAATATTTCCAGGACAGTTTTCGTAATATGGTAAAGCTGAAAAACTAAGACTATGTTGAGAATTCAAATATTGGGTTTTTCCCTGTGGTACAAACAAACTCCCCGTTAAAACAAAAGGAATTTATCTGTTTTTCAGTAATAATGTGTGAAAAACTTAGTTTGTACTGCCTATGAACTAAAGGAAAAAAGCATAAATTGGAGTTCAAATAGTTAATAGAATTATAGTTGTATTTAACCTGATTTTTTTTGCCACGGCCGTGGCGTAGTGGTTAGCATGTGTGACTTTTAATCCTGATATTGAGTGTTCGAGCCCGATCGCTGTAGGTCATACCCTATACACGAGTTGTCAGCCTCGTGGTAGGTTAAGTTAGTACTGGTGATAGAAATAGTGTCCAGGAAACCTATAGTAGGAAGAGTTGGTCGTCATATATATGGCTTTAATTATATAATGTGTTGAATACGACATAACCCCCACCCCCCACCCCAAAAAAAACCTGATTTTTTAGCTATATCTATCTATTGTTATGACGGTTATGATATTTGTAAGTAAACATGTTATTTCATTTATGTGCTTTATGCATCATTTCAATATTTTTAAGTCTCATATAAGTGGCTGTCAGTTGTCCATCTTTAGACATGCGCCCTGAGCAGGCCTAGATTTCTGCACCCATGCTTTTAAATTAGTACTAAACATATATAATTGTTTCTTTTACCAGTGAGTGAAACTGTGCTACTTGGTATAGAGGTAGGCAGTAGAATTTAAATGAACAAAGTCTACTAAGTATGTAGGTCATGTCTGGGAATTAAACTCATAATCCGTTGATTTGTTGTCTGAAGTGCAACTAAGTGAGACTTCACAAAAATTCTTATGAAAAAAGTTATCCATAGTCAATTTCATAATTTTGCAGTTTAAAGGATAGTAAAAATAACTATGATATAATATTTAAAAGGTAAACAATATTCTACATAATTAAATAATATTTGGAATTGGTTGTCCAAAAAATGACATTATTATGAATGCTTCCCTGCTTTTGACTTACGATGACTTTTATCTTAAGATTTTTTGTGAAAAGCGCCACTGGCAAGTCTCTACTTGAAAGAGTGAGCTTTAATGAACTACAAGATTAATGGTTTAATAAACTAACATGAGTTTGTAACTTTGCCTTACAATACTAAAGACTTAATGTTCACCTTTTATATTGTATGTTACATAATTTTTATTGGTGTTTTAATGATGTTTCTGAACTTACTTGTACTCATGTAAAAATTTCTACACCATGTTGCTGTAGATAACATCTAGTTGAACCATGTTGTCCTCAAATTACAATTTTATCAAATCGAGGATTGCCCGCGAGACTGTAGTAACTCACTCTTTAATGCTTAACACTTACTACAGTCTAGGGGGCAACCCTCGAAATGTCCTATGAGAAATGTAAAAATGATAAAACATGCATTGTCACAATGCATGTTTTATCATTTTTACATTTCTCATAATTATTTGGTCCGTCATAAAGTATCTTGAAGTTGCGCTTATGTTATGAACTTAAATTCTAACATATAGCCACGTGCATTTTCACCCTATATTTAATGTGACATCATCTTTATTTTATTATTGAACACATACATACATTGTAGCTGTTATAATTTACCCCCTTGTTTATTTACTTTATGGTCAAATTATTTATTTTTCTATGTTAAAAATGAAATAACATACAGTTTTTTATGTTTTGTTGTAGAATAAAGCATAGACACTACAAGTAGTTTCAATGTGCTTTTTAAATAAATAGTGCTAAAGCACTCCATATTTAATTATAGCACACAAAACGTGTGCCTATGTTTTAATATACACTAAAATATAGACAACTGTGTGTTATTTCTTAAGTAATATTGTAGCTTGTATAATGATGAACATTTCGTGTTTTAAGTTATCTCTGTTTGAAAACTTAGAAATTTTTATCTTGTTGTAAATAAATTCATTGAAGTTAATTTGATGGATTCTACAGTAAGGGGATTTGGAGACGTGGGAACCCTTAATAATTCTATAATCTGGATTGAAAGATTTTCAGTTAGTCTATATTCAAAGAATTAAGATAATCCTACTTTGTTGTCACTTAGCATTAATTAACAAACAACTTGCTTGTTCTAAAGATTTTCTTAGCTAATTTCATCTCCATGGCAACTGTTACGTAGATATTTTACCTAAAATTACACATTATTGCAGAAATGGTTTATGTCACTTTAATATATATTATATACAAATAAAATATACAAAAGAATGTTCTCTCCCAGCTTATAATAAAAATTGTTCTCTCCTTGCTTGTAGTTAATTTAATGCTGATTTTCTAAAAAAAATTCTTCTTTAATATATATGAACAAAAAAACTTCAAACCCAACTAGCTTTAACCCTGGTTGGTAGCGCAGTTGGTAGCATGCTTGAATTTCGAATCTAGTGTCCCAAAGGGGCTTTGGGTTCTTTAATTCCACCTGAGGAGGTTATACCCTTCCATGAAAACTTTTTTCAATTTTCAATTTTTCTTCATTACATGGATTAAGTTTTATGGATTAATGGAGAAGTTTCCAGCCTTGTGGAAGGGTATGTGTGGACTGGTTATAGACAAGGGTCCAGGAAAGCTAGGTTAGGAGTGCTGGACACCGTAAAATAACCTAAAAAATTGTGTTGATACAGCGTTAAACCCAGTATAATTTAATAAACCAACTAGCTTCATTATTATCTCCCGGTGGTATGTGTATATCATTGTTATAATACTGTAGTCTGCCATGGCTGTCAACATTTTACTAATAATGGCACCATGGCTTTTTGACCATGGTCACCAACTGAGGCCATTGATCATTGCTGACCATGATCAGAGAATACTAGCCATGGGGTGTATGACCTGTTAGATAGCTACCACTGTTGACAATGGTCAGTTTTCTCTGGACATGGTCAACCTTGTTCTGTATAATGGTTAACCATCAGAATTCATGGTAAATTGTAAGTAGTGATAATTCTATGTTTTTATTTGAATTTATGTTATGCATATTTCCTTGTAAACATAAGTGCAATTTTTTGTATCATGTTGTTTGCCAAAGGATTCATTATCAAATTAGGTGTAAGCAGTAATGACATTTGTTGCAGAATTTTCATACTTTTCTATTCACACACTGGCATGAAATAAGGACACATCTGCTACTTTAAGCATCTATATAAATATACACATGTATAATTATGCAACATAATTGACAAAAAATGCTTATATGATAAAAACAACATTAACTGTACTTGATCTAAGACACTGTCTGAAGATCAACTAAGATAAATAGTCTCATGCAGGTACAATCATGAATTTGTCCGATAAGAAAATAGTTATTTAAATTGCTTTTATTCATGCTACAGGAAATCTTAATGAAAACTTATGTATCAATATTGTTTCTAAAGCCATGGGCAAGTTGAATTTTTTTTTCAAAAACATAACAAGAGAGACTTGACGGGGGGGGGGGGGGGTCATTATAATAAACTTTATTGAATGCTAATTGATATCAAATTAAATCATTTTGCTATAAGGTCTTAACCAATAGTTATTCATATCTGACATAGGTAACCTAGTTTAATGGGCAGATATTGAGTAAATCAGTTTTTTTATAGACAGTCACAGGGTAAACTAGCTGTTATAAACAGTCATAGGGCAAACTAGTTTTATAGACAGACATAGAGTAAACTAGTTTTTATAGACAGAAATAGGGTATACTAGTTTTTATAGACAGACATAGGGCAAACTACTTTTTATAGACAGACATAGAGTAAACTAGTTTTATGGACAGTCATAGGGTAAACTAGTTTTATAGACAGACATAGGGCAAACTAGTTTTATAGACAGACATAGGGTAAACTAGTTTTTATAGACAGACATAGGGCAAACTATTTTTTATAGACAGACATAGGGCAAACTAGTTTTATAGACAGACATAGGGTAAACTAGTTTTATAGACAGACATAGGGTAAACTAGTTTTTATAGACAGACATAGGGTAAACTAGTTTTATAGACAGACATAGGGCAAACTAGTTTTATAGACAGTCATAGGGTAAACTAGCTGTTATAAACAGTCATAGGGTAAACTAGTTTTATAGACAGTCATAGGGTAAACTAGTTTTATCAACAGACCTAGGGTAAACTACTTTTTATAGACAGACATAGGGTAAACTAGTTTTTATAGACAGACATAGGGTAAACTACATTTATAGACAGACATAGGGTAAACTAGTTTTATAGACAGACATAGGGCAAACTAGTTTTATAGACAGACATAGGGTAAACTAGTTTTATAGACAGTCATAGGGTAAACTAGTTTTATAGACAGTCATAGGGTAAACTAGTTTTATAGACAGTCATAGGGTAAACTAGTTTTATAGACAGTCATAGGGTAAACTAGTTTTATAGACAGTCATAGGGTAAACTAGTTTTATGGACAGTCATAGGGTAAACTAGTTTTATGGACAGACATAGGGTAAACTAGTTTTATAGAAAGTCATAGAGTTAACTAGTTTTATGGACCGACATAGGGTAAACTAGTTTTATAGACAGTCATAGGGTAAACTAGTTTTATGGACAGGCATAGGGTAAACTAGTTTTATAGACAGTCATAGGGTAAACTAGTTTTATGGACAGACATAGGGTAAACTATTGTTTATAGACAGACATAGGGCAAATGATTGTTTATAGACAGACATAGGGTAAACTAGATTTTATAGACAGACATTTGGTAAACTAGTTTTTATGAACAGCCTTAAGGGAAAACTTCATTTATATAGACAATAATAAGATAAGCTGTTCTCTATATGAAGACAACCATGGGGAATTAGTTTCTTTGAAAAACCATATGTTAAACTAGATTCTTTTTTGTCAATGATATCGAAAAATTGTTAGACTTAATATTGTAAATAGAGAATTAAATGTCAAGTATATATAAATTAAAT
Source organism: Mactra quadrangularis (assembly GCA_025267735.1). NCBI lineage: Eukaryota > Metazoa > Mollusca > Bivalvia > Venerida > Mactridae > Mactra > Mactra quadrangularis. The sequence continues at coordinate 24,071,075 of CM046299.1, forward strand.
GATGATCTTAAAATTCAAACAAAATGTTTAAGTTCATAAGTAATTTTTAATTGATTTAGTCCTTGAAACCGGAACATGTTGATATGAATTTCTGTTAGTCTAGTTTCTTGAGAAATGATAAAATGAATATTTTACAAATATTGATTGATTCTATATATACCTTTTCCATTCAAAGACGTCATTTATTTTCTGGCTGCAGACAATGAGATCAGAGTTGCTTGATAGTATTTTGTTAAATATAGAATCCGATTATTTAGGGGATTATATTTTTGTATATGATTTGTAATACAGTGAATGGATAACTGAATGCTCCCTCTGCTGTAAATCTGCTATTGAGTTCTGGGTAAACGCCATGTTTGATCTCTAATATGAAGTTACTATCAGTCTTGAAATTGAGCTGGTATATGACTTGACAGTTTGTGTAACATAACCACTTCAAACAAATGTGTCATAACAGTTTTTAGTTCAAAAACAGTGTGGCATTGTCACTATAGGCTATAATCATAACAACATTATGTATTTAGATGATGTTAAATAAAGGTCTGTGATAAGCATAGTCTAACATTTACATAAGTTTACATAACATTTACATAAGTACCGGGTAATGATAATTCTGATAAAAGCAGCCTGTTAGGGTGCTCACACATCCCTTACTGTTCCCTTACTACTCCTGAACTTTTTCTTGACTTTTACTGAACTCCTTAACATAATACTTCTTTAGGTATATATGTAGACATATGTGGTCTGATGAAATCAATTTACCTATGAATATAATTTATAATATACATGTGGATTAGATTAGAGTTACAAGCAGACGTAATTTATTCTTATTGATGCAGACTCTTGATAATAATATAATCATATAATACATATTGAGGGTTGCCCACAAGACTGTAGTAAGTGCATTGCTTTAAAGAGTGATCTCGTTACTACAGTCTTGCAGACAACCCTCAATATGATCATAATATTTACTAATTAAATTTAGTAACTGTATTAATATGTACCGTTCCTGCTTTGCCATGCATGTAATATAGTAAGGGGTCTTCAGATGTTGTATGACATCTGTCCGGCAAATTTTCAATAGTCAAGCATCCCAGGCCTAGGGGGGAATTTCTGTAATAAAATGTACATTACTTATTAGACATATTCTGCTAGTTTCTGGGTGAATCAGTTGTTGTTGATTTTTTTCCATTGAACATGTGTAAGAAATAGATCATATTTTCTCTAGTCAAAATCTAATCTAAGAAAACGCTCCATTAAGTATGCCATGTTCTAAAGCCATTATATTTATTTGATGTTTTATTATATAGATTTCTATAAAATCTAATAATGAAAAGGTTTTTATTTATAAGAGTTGTTTCATTTTCTATTAAATACCACATTAAACCATGTCTGCAATGGAAGCTTTTATTAAATTATGAAGATTTATGGTTTATTCAGAAATTTCTGAGTAACTCTTGCTGTTTTGTCAGGCTTCATAGTAAAATTTCTTTCTCAAGCACTAGCCTGACTTATTATCTATTTAGTATAGGAAAAATAATCAACTAGCTCGACTACAATGTTCATGTATATGATATATGTCATCGTCACTGGCCATTATCATCACTAGCCCTTATAAATTTTCACTGGAAATTGCAATGGTCAAGATGTTCTTTGTGGTAGCATTATTTTTCATAAGCCTTCAGCATCCTGAGTATAACTTAACCCTAACAATGCTGAAGCCTAATATAAAAAGCCTTTGCCACGACAAAGAGCCAGGTCAGGGGACAGAACACATGCCGAGGGGCTTTGCTGTTGGCTGCCTATTGTCCTAATTTTTTTCCTGAAATCCCTAAAATGACAATGGATAGGTGAATAAAATTGAAGACGGACTCGTCCATTGTGGAAATTCAGCATTTAAAGGGTTAGCATAATTATCCTAAGAGAAACAGGTATAAACATTTTTAACTACATGTGTAAAAATTGTTTTTTTTTTTCAGGATGATAAAAGACAAAGTCCAGATTCTGTAGATGGACCAATGTTATGTAATCAGAAAAAAGATAAAATATGTTTAGTATGTGGTGATAAAGCATTAGGATATAATTTTAATGCTGTGTCCTGTGAGTCGTGTAAAGCCTTCTTTCGTAGAAACGCTCATAAGGTAAGTTACTCTTGTTTTATTATTTGTAAATAGGGCTGTTGCAAGTATCCGGATATTAGCGATCTCAACCAGAAAATCAAGTACATATATTCGGCATTTCCAAATCGTTGGATCTTGATCTGTTTTTGCAAAAAAAGACACTTTTCAGCTTAATTACCACAGATAATGAGCTGCATTACAAATAAACATAAATTAATGTACTTTGCGCACCGCTATTACTTTGACAATGGCACACATTTTCGGCACATGCGAAAATCCTCTTCTGTATTTTTTACATGACTTTCCTTGTAATTAAAGCTTCTGTAGTTCTTCACTTATTTTGTTATTTATATATATGCGTTATGTATATGAATTCCTGTATGCTTTTTCATTAACTAGTGAGTCGCGGTTCAATTTGTGAATCGTAACTCATAAATCATGGTTCCAATCGGATCACAACTTGTGCAACAATCCTCGGCCCTATTTGTAAACATATCTTTGTTAAATAATGTGTGACTGTCAATTACTCAATAGTTTATGTATGTAACCCACTGATTTAAATACTTGATTTACTGGAACACAATTACAGGTATTTATCTTTATAGATAATGGAGTACAGTAGTACTGTAGTAAGTATGTACTGGAAATATCAGACTAAAATTGAGTATTAAAATCAGCAGGATAATGTATGCTACACTGACATTGGAAAAAAATTATTTGTTAGAATTTTGGAGCATGTTTCTGCAGGGATCCACAATAATTTTCTAAGTAGGTTGTCCTCAAAATGGAAAACCAGCTATATAATTCACTTGCTGGAACCAAATGTTTATTAGAAGTAACAAGTTGCCTGAACCCAAATAAAGGTTGTCAGTGGCAATTGGACAACCTTTAATGTCAAGACCTGTCCTGATGTATTGTTGTTTGAAATAACCATTCATCATTGGAAGATTGTCTTGTCTTTTTTATTGAGATTTTACAACATTAATCAGGGCTCGAATTTAACAAAAAAATGGACTTGCAAATTTTTGTGAGTTGATTTTATTTCAACTTACAAAATGAAAAAAAACACTCTCTTTTTTTTCTCAAAATTTTAATAGTATACATAGTTACTATTCACATATGCAGTATAAAACAATATAGTACTATATTTAACTATAGATAGAAGGTAGGTGTTATTGTGGGATAGACAAAAAATATCGAACATGTTTTTACTGTGAATATTTAATAAATACTATCAATCTATCTGGCCGTTTTAATGCTGATTTTAGCCTTATTAGTTTAGACAGTAATACTTTTGCCTCGATTTCAACTCACGAAAATTTGCGAGTTAAAAGAAAAAGTAACTCCCAATTTCCAAATTTACTCGCATTTTGCTAGTATGCGAGCTTAAATTTGAGTCCTGCTAATGTAAAAGATTTACGAAGTTATGTTAACTATAATGACTGCTGACTCACATAACAGCTTTCCTGGACTCTTTCCTTTTGCAAGAACTTGCATACTCAATCATTAGAACTGCTGACTCTCCTAACAGCTTTCCTGGACTCTTTCCTTTTGCAAGAACTTGCATACCCAATCATTAGGACTGCTGACTCACCTAACAGGTGACACACATTAAGAGTATACATTTACTGTACTCAAATTTCAATTACCAGTTTTTCTTATTACTATGGTTACAGTTATGTCATTTAACATAGGATATGTAACCAGTAATTGTATTATGTTGGTCTTCTCAGCTTACATGGTAATAGAATTGATTCAAGATGGAAATTGTTTCATTATCTTAGGTTTAAATATCATCTTTTATCTAAGAAAGAAATTGATATCTCATTTAGAACCTAACCAACTCAGAATATTGAAAATATTTTTTTATTAACAATTCTCTGTGTACCATATGTCTACTTTACTTACTTTTTGTTCATGAATATGTAAGTCTAAAATGTTCCTTTTGTTGTATTTTTTGTCCTGCTGCCATTCAAAAACACAATCATGAGACATTTTGTCATACTTTCCTGTTTTTAGCTGGATTTTTCAATGAAAAAAAATCTGTCGGGTGGGTGGGTGTCCGGTGTCATTAACAAGTGCGTTAAATTCTTCAATTTAGCATATATTTCTGCCATTTATTGTCAGATCTTTATGAAACTTCATACGATGATATTACATACCATGTGATGAACAGAATTAGAAAGTAACCACAACTCTACCTGGTTTAATTATGGATTATTTCCCTTTGTAATTTTTGCGTTAAAGATTTTAAATCCGGCTTTAATGTGGTTTCCACATTACATTTCTTGTTATGTGGTGCCTCTTGGTTTGGGATGAAAATGTGATGCAGCATAATTCAGCCATCAATTCAGTATTATTGTATAAGACTGTAGGCATGGTGAGAATGACTTTGGTCTAGATTGGACAGTTAGGTCGACAGCAGCTTTGATGTTGGAATTATCTATAGACTGGGTTACCATGATGAGGATGTTGGTGATGATGATGATAATATTGGTTACAATAATGATGATTTTGATAATAATAATGGTGATAAATTGATAATGATAATGGTGATGCTTATGATGATGATAATGTGGATGATGATGTTGACAATAATGATGATTTTGATGATAATAATGGTGATAAATTGATAATGATAATGGTGATGCTTATGATGATGATAATGTGGATGATGATGATGACAATGATGATGACAATGATGATGACAATGATGATTACAATGATGATGACAATGATGATGACAATGATGATGACAATGATGATGACAATGATGATGACAATGATGATGACAATGATGATGACAATGATGATGACAATGATGATGACAATGATGATGACAATGATGATGACAATGATGATCTATGTGTCAAATTATCATTATGGAAGTTCATATATGACTAAAAATCTATACTGTCTTAATTTCTATTTACTGTATGCTAGCAACACTCATTTTCTCTGATATTTGCCTATTGTTTATTTGTTTACGTCACCAGGTAACCAGCTGAGTGACGTCCTCACATCTTTATTCTTAAATCTGGTCTCCTTAAAATGACGTAGTTATTGACTGTTACAATTAATATGTAACAGTTAAGTTTGTACTGAATATTTTATGTCCTAAGAGACAAAAAAAACCACAGTCTGACTTCATTACAAGTAATTACTGGAAAGTTTATCCTAATTAGATTGGCCTAGTTTTCATCTTTATTTTTCTTCATTTATAAATGGATTGTCGTTTGTTCTTACAATGGATGCTGATTAACACTGACTGTTGAGGTAACCAATTTGGCAACTAAGTGTGACTTCTTTGACAAATTTTTAACTGTTGATATTTTGGATACATTTACTGAATGTTTGTGATAAATAAACCTAGAATGATATTGTTAACCCCACTAAATACAATACTTTTGTACTCACTTTAATTGTTAAAAATACTTATCTGCATTTATATACGGGAATAATCAATCAAATATTGAGTATTTAAATCAGCAGGGTTAATGTATGCACCACTGACAGTTGAATAAACTCAACAATGAATATAGCATTTCATTTTAGTGTAAAGTGATGCAGCAGACCTTCAGTGAATGTCCTCCTGTTTCAGCTCACACTGGAAAAAAACTTTTTCTAGAAAATACTTCGGAAACAAGATGACCCGCCCTGCTAGCTCAGTTAGTAGCTCACAAGTCTACTGATCGAGGGGTGGAGGCTTCGATTCCAGGCTGGCGCATACTTTCATGGAGCTTTGTCATAATATTATTACTATGGCCATTCAACCAATGATTCTTAATTATGTAGGGCAGTTGTCAGTCACTGACGAAAGTATTTGCTTAGTAGTTTGGTTAACAGATAAATCCAGAAATTTAGCCTTTCCAGGAAATGTGAGTAGGTTGACTGACCACCGTTATATCACCTATACAATGTGTTGCTACGGCGTTTAACCCAACAAAACAAACAAACAAACAGAAACAAGATGTTATTCCACAAAGCTTCTATATATGCTGAATATTACTGTTTTACTGGTCGTCCACGTAAACATTGCATATATAAACATCACCAGTTTCATTACACACCAATATTTAGGGGTGTATTAATTTTTCAGTTTTATAGTTTAGTTAGTTGACACTTATTTTATAAACATATCATTATCTAAAATTTAAAATGTGCAAATACAGTATTTGAAATAAATGTTAGATATCAAAATTGTATGTTTTAATCAGCCTATTCAATGGACAAGTTCAATGTTTAAAGTACAAAAACATGCATGACCTTGAATACGACCTGTAATAATAACATTATGTTATTGTTTTATGGTTGGAAAATTGATTGTTCACCTAAGCAGAACTTTTATGTTTTCTTGTATAATGTATGAAAATAACTGCTGAGGTTTCTTGTAATTGATTGTCTGTTATTTATACCTTTATGAATTAATAGTTAACAGGAGAAATGTTTCAGTCCTCTTATAATATTGTAATAGTATAGGTCGTTTGCGGTAAAGCTGGACCCCTAAAATCATGAATTATCTCAATAACTATCGGATGGAATTAACTCAAATTTTGTATGAGATCATAACTAGCATTTTCCTTCTCAAATCCAAAAATTCAGAATTTTTCTTTAATTACATAACATACTTCCCATAGACATGCTATGCAAATTTTGAAGCCAAAAAGCGACTTTTGTTAAATGGGTATGTGCCATAATCAGAACAGCCACATAACAGTAGATACAAAATAATAGCTAAATATGAGGCCCGGTTAGAAATTTTATTTGATAACAAAGTAAAACAGTATATATACAAACTCAAATATCATCACCACTGTCGTCTGCATCGTCAAAATCTATACAAATTCTACACGTACGATTTTAAAGACGTGCCTCTGCTTTACAATTCAGTAGACCGTCGAGTGTTTACTTAAGCGACAAATTTACAGTAAACGCACGGGACTTTGTATAAATACACTGGAAGTATGACAATGTTATACTCAGAACAGCTTATTTTACCTCCCGCCGGATTTTTGATAAAAAATTCCAAATATTTTGCATTGTACCTTATGGAAAACTTTTTTATTTATCTATTAAAAATTCTGAAAATTTTAATCCTAGAAGGAAAAATTGAAATAAGATTGTATTAAAATTTTTAGCAAAATCGCTGTTATAGTTTAAAAGATATTTACGGCAAATAGGGGTCCAGCATTAACGCAAACGACCTATACATAGTTAGATGAGACAAGTTGAGTGACAGCCTGAACTAGTTTACATCCTTCTTTATTTACATGATGTTAGGCTAGGTTTGCCTATCAGTCTGACTTGGTGAAATTACATTAAAACTCTTTTCTTTGGAAAGATTAAGAACTTATTTTTACCACCTAATGTTGCTGTTGTAATGTTAAATATCATTTTTTTTTAATGTATATTACTTAACGAAACTTTCAGGTAACCTAATTTCAATATTACATGTATAGGAAATGTTGTTTTTCAACATTTATGTCTGATCAATTATGGAAATGTAAGCAGGACCATACTGTCATCTGCTTGCATGGCTTTTATGCTCCGTTATCAATGCAAGACTGGTTTTATTGTGCATGGGTTGATTTGGGAAATTACTGTTTGCTTTCATTTAACAAAAAAATAGCAATTAGAAATCTTATCTCTGCAGGTGATGCTCCACCTTGTGAAAGACCTATGGCAATTTCTCGTTCATGTTGCGACATTCTATCTATTTCTTGATTTTTCGCATACCAACACACTAATGATTTTCATCAAAAATGAACACATGGATAGCATGAGATGCACGTGCCTATTTCTGCATTTTCAACACATGCACACCAAAACCAATTTTGCATCAATGAAGAAGCATGAAGCTTGCTAGCAGACGATAGTATGGTCCTGATCACATTTTCATTTATAATCAATCAGAAATAAATGTTGAAAAATAAAAAAATTCCCACAATATATCAAAGTACTTAGAAGTTTTGTTAAGTATATTTAAATTAATATGAAATATCTTGAAGACAATATTAAAAAAAATTGTATCATGAAAATACATATTTTTGTTTGAACTTACGTAAAATTGTTTCAAACTTGTTATTGTTAAGTTTTACTTTACTGTCAGTGGCACGTATATTACTCCTGCTGATTTAAATACATACTACAGTACTTCTGTACTCAGTATTGATAAAAGCAGTCATCCATATATAAGGACAGGGAACATCAAGTCTAAATCAAGTACAGTACCCACCAAAAGTTTGGAGACATTATCAGATTGTAGGTCTACCAAATAGCTTTCATCAAAAATTTTGTTACTGTTTATTGTGAAATGCTTCTTCTTTTTGCATTATTTTCTAATTATCATTAATATTATAATTGAGACTACAATGATAGAATAAAAGCTATGCCACTGGAAATATTTACAATAAACATGATTTTGGAGTGTGTAGAATGTCAGATGCTGAATCTTAAAAATTTGTTGCAAGCATGAAATTTGTTTTTATTTCATCATAAACCATACTTAAATATTTCAAAAATAATGATTCAGCAAGAATAATCAACAAAATCAAAGAATTGAAGTAAATTTATTTTGTCTCCAAACTTTTGGTGGGTACTGTATATAAATTATCCTTGGTTAATGAATGCACCACTGACATGTGAATAAAGTTTACAGTCTGTTGAGTAACTAGGTTAATTCTAATAAATAGTAATTTTCTCAAGTTTCATATGTGGGCAGATTAACGAATGAAAATAAAGATATTTTGGGTATTTTATAAGAATTCACTTTATTATAGAGGCTGTGTCTGTGCATTTGCAATATCTAATTTGTAACAGCTGGCTGTCTGGGGGATGACTAGTCTTCAAATGTCATTAATTAGCCATGATTAATTATTGTTGAAATTACTGTGCAATAAGATTATTGCCATCTGATGAAAGTATTTAATCGTTCTTACTGCAGTAAAGTTCAGCTATAAGAAAGACCACCTGGGTTATTGCAATGTCATAGATTTTTAGTAAAATAAAGTAATTGCATTTTATAGTCTTAAGCTTCATGCTTATGCATGTTCACCGACTTTACAGCTATTACCCCTGGTCATCTGGCTTAGACTGTAATCTATCTATCAATCTCCCTGGGGAGCCTTTTTACTCCGCTTAGTGCAGCCGACACTTTGGCAACACAGAATTTTACCACCCTCACAGGTACCCATTTACACCTGGGTGCAGTGAAGCAATGGCAGTGCTCAGGGTGGGGTTTGACCAGTGGAACCCTTGATCCCTAAGTGTGTGTCCTACCACTGGACTTCTGCTCCTATAGGGTAGAGTGTAGCCTGATCAGATTTGAGTATAGAGATAACCTTGTACTTATTTTTATGTTTTGAAGTTTTTAAGAAATTGGACAAATGGCCTGGAAGTGCTTATTTTTGTCTTACTATTTGAAGATTTTTACATGGAACTTAACTTCAATCTAGTGAAGTGTCTCGTCAGAGTACCTTTATCATTGGAAGAATTTCTTCCTCTGCTGGTCTTTTTGAGATTGACTGCCCTCACCATTTTCCTACCAGGCTTTGAACCAACTTTGGCTAGTTTTGTCTAATCTGATCTTAATTTCATATCATTTATGCAATGCATTTTTTCCCCATTAGAAGACATTTTTCTCTGGAACAAATTCAGAGAGTTCTGAAAAATATTCAAAATGTAGCACTTTTCTATATTTTCATTTAATTATTTACATTTAGATTGAATCTATTAAAGGATAGTGTTTTATATTATCTAGTCTAGACATGGTAATTATGTGATAATTGATGGTTATATTTAACATGTAAATGTTGGGGGATATTCATTTCTCTCTGTATTTTGTTATTATTAGTAGTGATTTTTTATGTTTTGCTAAATGAATTGAAATTATTTATGCTGTGATATATCAGAATTTGTAATTTGCTACATCAACCATTTCTGTATCAATTATCAATCTTTTAAAAGCATAAGGTTGTCATGTTCTTAGACATACTTTGATGGGTAAAAAAGAGGTCCGCTGCATACAGTATATAACTTATTTTAATAGTTCAGCCTTAGGGGTGGTGCTCAATAACTATAACAACTGATATGTAGTAATGACTTCTAACTGCGAACACAAGCTGCTTGGCTAGCTCAGTTGGTACCACACAAGTCTACTGATCAAGGGGTCGTGGGTTCGATTCCTGGGCAGGGCATACTTTCGTGAAGCTTGGTCATGAAATTATTTCTACGGCCATTCTCCCTCCTACCAATAACTTTTAATTATGTAGGGCAGTTGTCAGTCACTGACGAAAGTATGGGCTTAGTAGTTAGTATAGTTAACTGCTAAATCCAGAGATTTAGCCTTTCCAAGATGAGTGAGTAGGTTGACTGACTGCCGTTATATGACTTATACAATGTGTTGCTACAGCATTAAACCCAACAAACAAACAAACAAACAAACAAACTGCTAACTCTGTTATAAGAGACCATGTTGATAGATTCAATTGAAATTAAAATATGAACTAATTGGAAATATTAAATTTACTTAAGTTTTGCTTTCCAAGAAACATCAAGGAGCATTTGGTTTTGATTGACCTTGGAGTTATGTGAGAAAAAACATTGACATGAATGAAGATCTCTTGTGAGGATAATTATATTGTCTGATAATTCTTTCTAATGGCTTAGAAAGTCTCCAGCTGTCACATTGGTTTTGACTTTATCATTCCTCTTAGGACTTTCTGTGTCTGAGAAGTTAAATATAAAGGCTGTGTACTTTCTTGTTCTTGACAATTCATCTTGTTCCTTTTATCATTAGCCAATGGTAGTTTGGATTCTTAAGCTATATGTACATGTATATAATGTTCTATAGAAAGACGGTGTATAATTTTGGACTGGACTGTGTGATTTTAACTGCAACCTTTATCCTGTCTTTAAGTGTAAATTAAAGTCTTATTAAGCTGAGTATGTTTGTTTATTTATGTTTGTATTATGTAATGCTTAGTGACATGAAATGTTGTCCGATTGCCCCTGAAGACCTACATGTATATTTGGGTTCTGAGGCAACTTGTTACTGCCTGTTAAATTTGTAAGTAAAATTTCTAACTGGTTGTCCAACCTACTGCCAAGCCCTGAGTTATATGGCACAATTATACCTTAGTGTACTTTTATATACAAAGTCATGCACTGTATATCTTAGACTAAGTTCTTGACCCTATGGTCTTCTTAATAATTAAATATTATTGGTTAGAGCCAATAAAACCTTCATTACCTACTGTTGGACAAAGAGTTCATATACAATATGATTGATATGATATTTCTTACAGTGATATATTATTAAAATGATACCATAAAATGTTAAAGAAGAAATGTATGCAGGAACTTTATTTTTGCTAGATCTGTACTTGTCTCTTAAGCATCAGAAGCTAAATCTGCAATATTCCCATTTTAAAATAATCTTTAGTTATCATCATCTGGTTCCTTGTATCTATCAATTTCCTAGGAACCATACCACATTCACTGATACCTATTTACACCTGAATGAAGAAAAGCAATTCCAGGCAAATTTCTTGCTCAAGTAAATTAGCAGAGCCCCAGTGGCTTTGAAATGTGGTAACTTCCATCCCTTAGTGCTCTTTCTACGACTAGACCACTGCTGATCATGTATATATCTACATTTCTTTCTATGTATGTAGCCTAATGTTTACTTTGTTCACTGCCAGGGTTGTTTGAATTGTGTGGGATAATATTTCATGAGTGATCACCATTTGTAGAATTAACTTTAAATGCTTTATTTATTCCCATACCTGACTTCATCTAAGAAAGTTACCATGTTAGTTCTGTGTTTCTCTGTTTTGTCTGTCTCTGACTTAAATGTTTAAAGAAGCTTTATGGCTTTTATACTAAGATTGCTTTCTCACTTAAAATTGATGCTTGAAACCTTGATATGAAAAAAAGGATGTTGTCTTGCAGAAAGAGACAATTGATGTACTCTTCCTGGATATTCTCTGATGTTAAATATGATGTGATTTGTTGCTGCTGGGAATCTCGAAGGATTGGTGTTTTTTTGTTAGTTCTACATTATATTGTCTTACACTTGTGTATATTTTTTCTGATTTTTTCAACACTGTGTATGCAATGATTTGTTTAGGAAAGCTGGTTTTGTTAGCAATGGTTTGTTGCTGAAAGCTGGTTTTGTTGACAATGGTTTGTTGCTAAAAGCTAGTTTTGTTGACCGTGGATTGTTCATGAAAGCTGGTTTAGTTGACAATGGTTTGTTCAGGAAAGCTGGTTTTGTTGACAGTGGATAGTTCATAAAAACTGGTTTTGTTGACAATGGTTTCTTTATTAAAGCTGGTTTTGTTAACAATGGTTTGTTCATGAAAGCTGATTTTGTTGACGGTGGATTGTTCATGAAAGCTGGTTTGGTTAAAAATGGTTTGTTTATATAAGCTGGTTTTGTTAGCAATGGTTTGTTGCTGAAAGCTGGTAGACAGTTTCTTGTTATGAAAGCTGGTTTTGTTAGCAATGGTATGTTCATGAAATCTGGTTTTGTTGACAATGGTATGTTGCTGAAAGCTGGTTTTGTTAGCAATGGTTTGTTTGGGAAAGCTGGTTTTGTTAGCAATGGTTTGTTCCTGAAATTGGTTTTGTTGACAATGGTTTGTTCATGAAAGCTGGTTTTGTTGACAATGGTTTGCTCATGAAATCTGGTTTTATTGACAATGGTATCTTGCTGAACGCTGGTTTTGTTAGCAATGGTATGTTCAAGAAAGCTGTTTTTTTTTAGCAATGGTATGTTCAGGAAAGCTGGTTTTATTGACAATGGTATGTTCATGAAAGCTGGTTTTGTTAGCACTGGTATGTTCAGGAAAGCTGGTTTTGTTGACAATGGTATGTTCATGAAAGCTGGTTTTGTTGACAATGGTTTGTTGCTAAAAGCTGGTGTTGTAAACAATGGTTTGTTGCTAAAAGCTGGTTTTGTTAGCAATGGTATGTTCATGAAAGCTGGTTTTGTTAGCAATGGTATGTTCAGGAAAGCTGGTTTTGTTAGTGCTGGTATGTTCAGGAATGCTGGTTTTGTTGACAATGGCTAGTTCATTGAAGCTGGTTTTGTTAGCAATGATATGTTCAGGAAAGCTGGTTTTGTTGACAATGGTTTGCTCATGAAATCTGGTTTTGTTGACAATGGTATGTTGCTAAACGCTGGTTGTGTTAGCAATGGTATGTTCATGAAAGCTGGTTTTGTTAGCAATGGTATGTTCAGGGAAGCTGGTTTTGTTAGTGCTGGTATGTTCAGGAATGCTGGTTTTGTTGACAATGGCTAGTTCAGGAAAGCTGGTTTTGTAAGCAATGGTATGTTCAGGGAAGCTGGTTTTGTTAGCAATGGTATGTTCAGGGAAGCTGGTTTTGTTAGCAATGGTATGTTCAGGGAAGCTGGTTTTGTTAGCAATGGTATGTTCAGGGAAGCTTGTTTTGTTAGCAATGGTATGTTCAGGAAAGCTGGTTTTGTTAGCAATGGTTTGTTGCTGATGGCTGGTTTTGTTAGCAATGGTATGTTCAGGAAAGCTGGTTTTGTTAGCAATGGTTTGTTGCTAAAAGCTGGTTTTGTAAGCAATGGTTAGTAAATGAAAGCTGGTTTTGTTGACAATGGTATGTTGCTGCAAGCTGGTTTTGTTGACATTGGTTTGTTCAGGAAAGCTGGTTTTGTTAGCAATGGTTTATTCAGGAAAACTGGTTTTGTTGAAAATGGTTTGTTGCTGAAAGCTGGTTTCGTGACAATGGTTTGTTCAGGAAAGCTGGTTTTGTTGACAATGGTTTGTTTAGGAAAGCTGGTTTTGTTAGCAATGGTTTGTTCAGGAAAGCTGGTTTTGTTAGCAATGGTTTATTCAGGAAAGCTGGTTTTGTTGACAATGGTATGTTGCTGATGGCTGGTTTTGTTGACAATTGTTTGTTCATGAAAGCTGGTTTTGTTAGCAATGGTTTGTTTAGGAAAGATGGTTTTGTTAGCAATGGTATGTTCATGAAAGCTAGTTTTGTTAGAAATGGTATGTGCATGAAAGCTGGGTTTGTTAGCAAAGGTATGTTCATGAAAGCTGGTTTTGTTGACAATGGTTTGTTGCTAAAAGCTGGTGTTGTAAACAATGGTTTGTTGCTAAAAGATGGTTTTGTAAGCAATGGTTTGTTAATGAAAGCTGGTTTTGTAAACAATGGTTTGTTAATGAAAGCTGGTTTTGTTGACAATGGTTTGTTGCTGAAAGCTGGTTTTGTTAGCAATGGTATGTTCATAAAAGCTGGTTTTGTTGACAATGGTATGTTCATGAAAGCTGGTTTTCTTGACAATGGTTTGTTGCTAAAAGCTGGTGTTGTAAACAATGGTTTGTTGCTAAAAGCTGGTTTTGTAAGCAATGCTTTGTTAATGAAAGCTGGTTTTGTTAGCAATGGTATGTTCAGGAAAGCTGGTTTTGTTGACAATGGTTTGTTGCTAAAAGCTGGTGTTATAAACAATGGTTTGTTAATGAAAGCTGGTTTTGTAAACAATGGTTTGTTAATGAAAGCTGGTTTTGTTGACAATGGTTAGTTGCTGAAAGCTGGTGTTGTTAGCAATGGTTTGTTCAGGAAAGCTGGTTTTGTTTGTCACAAACCAAATTTTACCTTATAAAAAGTGTTGATAGATGATGTTATATATATAGACACCTTTCTGTTGATGGATGACACCAAGCCTTAATTAATTGTGCTGATTGAAAGAAATGCATTGCTTCATTGATTTAGTTTTTTTGCTCAATGATATATTTTATGCCTTTTAGGCTTATTATACCCCCGCTTCGAAGAAGAGGGGGGTATACTGTTTTACCCTTGTCCGTGCGTGCGTGCGTGCGTGTGTGCGTCCGTCCGTCCGTTACAAAATTTCCGTCACAGTTTTCTCAGCAACTATACCATGCAGCAGCCTGAAACTTTGCATATTGCTTCATCCTATAGTCCCATGTGGTGTAAAGCGATTTCATGCTCCTCGCTCATCTACTTCCTGTTTGTCGCATATTTTTAGATTTTGGCGGGGGTATCACTAGTGAGCATTAGCTCACAGATTTACTTGTTATTTTTATATTTAAGATTTATTTAATTTGTGTAGGCTTATTATTTTTATATTTAAGATTTATTTAATGTGTATATGTAAGTGTCAACTTACTCCAATTAGTTGTGATTAAACAAATATGTTTTGCTCATAGTGTATGATATAATATGATGTGTGAAATTGTCTGCTGTAGTTTTATAGCATTGCACTCAGATAGTAGTCATTTTAATGGCTTTGAAGAATCTAAATATGTTCTTTAATTTATTTTTTGTTTGAGCTTTATTGCTGCTTAAACATAAATTCAGACTTGATGGTTGATATGTTTTATTGTAAAAAGTTAGCTCTAGTGTGTGTCACAATTATCTGTTGTGATATGATGTAATACAGTAAAGTAAACCACTTTGGTTTTTGCTAAAGCATTTGATTTTTGAAGACATTTAAGTCTGAAATGCTTAACTTTAGAAGAAAGGGGTCCATATATTTAGACAATTCCATAATCAAGACTTAATTTATTTTGATGATCCATGAAGTGGAATTGTATTGTGTTTGTGGAGATGACAGAAGGCTACCAAGTCACACAGAAGCGTTGATATTAAGATAAATAAATCTTGAATAATTTGTTGTATTAATCTTATATAATTTCTATTTATTTATTATATGATAATATTATCAATTGCACCATCGTGTTATTCTTAATCTTTATTTTATCATTTACTGTTGATCTCTATGTCAATACCACTTACATAAAGATGGCAATGAAAACATGAGTGTTTTCTGTTGTGTGTTATGCATGGAGGCGGTGTGCATATCACATACATGTTACTTGTTAATTAATATTTATATATTTCAATTTCTTGTTCCATTATATGCATATTTAGCCGCCAGGCTAGCTCAGTTGGTAGCATGCAAGTCTACTGATTGAGGGGTCGTGGGTTCGATTCCCAGGAGGAGCATACTTTCGTGGAGCTTGGTCATGAAATTATTTCTACGGCCATTCTCCCGCCTTACCAATAATTTTTAATTATTTAGGTCAGCTGTCAGTCACTGACAAAAATATGTGCTTAGTAGTTGGTTAACAGTTAAATCCAGAGATTTAGCCTTTCCAGGAGGAGTGAGTAGGTTGACTCTCCGCGGTTATATGACCTATACAGTGTGTTGCTACAGCATTAAACCCAACAAACAAACAAACCAACAAACAAATGAATATTTAACCCCAACTTCACTTACATTACAACTTGGCAACACATGATGAAAGAAACATTTTAACTTTCATAGCATCAGGTAATAAAAGATCTTCTTAAAATGAACATTAAATTAAGTATTTTATGTAACATCAGTGAGTTTGATAGAATTTAGATGTATTTGAGTTCAAAACACTTCAGAAATCTTCGAGGCAGACGAATCTTGGAAAACTGAAATATTTGTTATACAACAACAACTTAAAGTGCAAAATAAGTGGCATCTGTAGCAGCAATCACTTTCACCCAATAAGCCCCAAGCTCAAGACTTTCTATAGTTCCATAAAAAACACACATTCAATAAAATTCATGTTTTCTACAGAATGCATATTACAGTAAAGTCCTGCTATTAAGACCACTTTTGTTATTTCAAAATCATGCAATTTTGGCAATTATTAAGAGCCAAATGCTTAATTTGTGAACAAAAGGGTCTCTATAATAAGATCGTTTCGCTATTAAGACCATCAATTTTGGTGGTCTTAATAGCGGAACTTTACTGTAGAACTGTTTTCTCTCCATATGAATGTCCAAGGTATATTTGTGTAGAAAATATATGTGTAAAGAAAATTGTCTTTGTGTTCCGAATGAAATATTTTGATAACTGTAATGCTAATGGTCTTAGAACATTTAGTTATGGTTTGTGTTTTCAGCTTGCCCTTTTACTTTTTGTTGAATGGGTTAATGAATTATTTACTGGTGTTATTATTTGTTTGTTTTTGTTGGGTTTAACGCCCTAGCAACACATTGTATAGGTCATATAACAGCTTCCAGCGCACCTAACCTAGCTTTCCTGGACCCTTGTCTATAACCAGTACTCACCTACCCTTCAACTAGGCAGGAAACTTCTCCATATACCTTATTAATGGAGGAAAATTGACATAATTGTCAAATTTTCATGGAAGGGTATAACCTCCCCGGATGGGATTTTAACCCGTACCCCCTTCGGGACACAAGATTCCAAATCCCGGTGTGCTACCAACTGAGCTATTGACCTTGGTTCTGGTGTTATTATCCTTTAATTTATATAATGGCTGAAATATTAGTTGATATATAGTGTATGATAATTGATTATTAAAGCTGTCTGGTATTATTAAAATGAATGTGATGGAACTATTATCATTTAGATTGTCATCATCCTTGCTGTATGTACTGTCCTGACTGTTATATGTGACCATCAGACAGTCTTTTAAAATATGGTCACATATGACAGACAGGCTCTTAAATATGGACTCAAAATTTAGGTTTGTTAAAATGCCAGTAGCAACTATACAGCATGATGTTGACTTGTTCTTACATTGCTGAATTTGAGTAACACTTGAATAATATACATGTACATGGATAAGCTGATCACCAACATGAAAATTGAATTATCTCATATAGCTTAGGTGTCATAATGCCTACAAAAGAATTTCTTATCCTTAATTATAGTATTTTACTGTCATTATTTTAGAAAATAGTTTGTTTTAATGTGATTACATTAAATTATCTGGGGACAGTAAAAGACACCTTGTATTAAATTATGGACAAAAGTTTTTTACTGCCAATTTACCTTAAGGATGACTTCACTAAAATTGATGTACCGAACTACTGGTATTCTTGTTAATTTGTTGTTGTATGAAAAATCAGACTGACTATTCTGGTACCAATTGTAATTATACTGCCCAAAACTCTGGGTATATTGTGACCTTGTAGGTCAGTTGGTCGGTCTGTCTGTTGCTTTTTTTGTTGTTCAATTTCCCAGCATCTATTTTTACAGATTTGATTCTTAAACTTCACAAATATACCAGACATTAGGCAGACACTTGTGCATACCGGGTATCCCATTTTGGTTATGGTCCTTTGATTTTTCGCAGAGTTATGGCCCTTTAATGAAAAATCTTGTTTGCTCATTTTCTCAGCACCCAATTTCTTGACAAACATCTGTTAGGGGGTATTTTATCACTTTCAGTTCTATGTGGAAAGGTAAGCTAGAAATGTAACAATTGATAAATGAAAAATTAAAGTAGGAAAAATTCGGATAAAAGACAAATTAAAATATTCATATAAATTATTTACATAGTCTCATTACCACCTGTTTTATTCTAAACTCTGTTGGTAGGGCATGAATCCAGGGGTCATGGGTTTGCTTCCTGGACAGTACAGTACATTGATACTTTGTGGAGTTTTGTCTTGAAATATTTTCTACTGCCATTCCATGCCTACCTTTGTATTGTGTTGGGTAGTTTCAGTCACTGAATGGCCCCCATATCGCTTTATACCAAGGTTAATTAGAGGTTATTTAAGAGGGTAGAACATGATATTTGAAGTTGGCGTATGACCTTATTGTTTTTTCATATGCATTGATTGGTGTCATTTAAAATAGCAAAGCCTTAGCTATGAGTGCATGTATAAATCTTTAACTTTTAGTAATATACTTATAGTGATTTTGATTTAGGCCATGCTTGCCCACAGTGTGACTAATTACATTGTATTGTCCTATATTACAGATGGAAATGCAGTGTGAGTGGTTCTAAAATGCTGTGTTTCAATTAAGTTCTGTGATTTTGACTTGCACAAATTTTAGAGTGCATTTGAAAACTTGATCTATATGCATATATATACTTTTATGAATTTTATTTTGTTTGGCCTTAATTATGATAATTCCATTATTTACCAATTTGACCATCTTACACAAGACTAATGTCAGGAACGTACATTTTATAGATGCTAGAAACTGGCATTCTAGAGTTGTAATTGTTTCACTCTCTGCAGCAGACTGACTACCCGCCTCGGATCTGATTAGCAAAAATGCTCTATATTATGTTCAAGGACTTGTTTAGTTAATAATTAAGTAATGCAACAAAAATGAACAGTTCTGAATCTGTGTCACGGAAGTAGATCTTTTAATGACTTTCTTAGTTTAGAAACATAATTATATTTTACTACTCAGTAATTAGTTTGGCATCATTAAAGAGTTGATGTGTTCTTTATTATGGGATGGACATTATTGGAACATTCTTCAAGGTCTCTGAATAGAAATTTGTGTCATGGAGTCTAAGTAATATGACAAATATTGTTGATCTTTTAAGCTTATACTAGAGGTATTGTTCAATATAATACATCTGTCAGTTGGGCATACATCTACTATGCTGATTCAAACATTTATTATCAATCATGAGGAGAGAAATACATTAAGTGAATAATTAAATGAGCAGAGTTAATGTATAGCACACAATAAAATCTAACAATATAATAAAGAAACTATGTATTGTTAAATTTTATTCAACTGTCAGTGGTGCATACATTAATCTTATACATTAATCTCGCTGATTTAACAGTACTTCTACTCACAATTCATAAAATAGATACCTCTATATTTTATATGAGGAGTTATAAATAAATATTGAGTATTTGAATCAGTGGGCAATGCCCATAAACAGATATCCTGTAGAACATTGTCGTACAGGATCTCTACTATAATCTCAATGAAGGGTCACGTCAAGATGACCTTTATGTCAACTAATCAATGCGTAGCTTTCATCTACAGGAAACACTATTAATAGCATTTTGATTTCGTAATTTCTATTTTTAGACCATGGTTTCCAAGCTAATTTAACAGCGTTTTTTTATTATTCACAGTCTGCAATTAGACGGCTCATTTCAAATTGCGTGACATAGATGATGTAAACAAGTTACGTATACGTATCATAACAATTTCGTCATTAATATTATGATGAGAAAAAGTCACCTAAATGGACACTCCTTTGAAAAAGGCCAGATCTAAATTAGCGAGTAGGCGAGCTGAAAATTTTGGATCGGGTTTTAATTAGATTGAATTAGTGGGGTTAATGTATGTGCCACTGATAGTTGAATAAAATTTAACAATGTAGTATTCCTTAAGTAATAGACCAACAAGATTTTATTACAGACTCTTACTCAAGAACGACACATTACGTTGCAATATGAAAAATACTTCATAAGGAAATCAAATTTATGGAGTTTTCCCGTTAAACAAATAAAAACAAACTGTTGCTTAATGTGTGCATGCAGACAACATTAATATTGCAATAATGAGTAAAACTATTGTTTGTACCTTGGCACTGCAGGTGGAAAATCCAATACAATGTATTTTGATTTCCCGATTACGTCTATTGCAAGAAAATATAATAAGGAAATTTGGAGTCAAGGCTAATATAACTCTGAATTGATCTGCAGACAGTGTTGTGGAATTTCAAGTTTTTTCTGGTTGTCCATGGACAAGTCAAATTTAAAAATCAACTTGTCCTGGGTCAAAATGCCCTTGTCCTGAGAAGTGCAATGTTTACAGTTGAAAAATATAACTTTTCCACAAACTAGTGTTGTGATATTATTTACTTGTCCAGAGACATAAATGCATGAGTCAGACAATTGCAAGTCGGGCTTAGGATTTTTACACCCCTGACCAACAAACAATATGGTTGTATCATTGCAGATGCTCAATTTTTATTATTGTACACCAGGGCCCGGTTTCACGAACGCTCTCATAACTTAAATAAATTTAAGATTGTCTTAAATATTTTGGCCGTAACTATGAGTATCTTATAAAATATTTTAAGTGGATTTCACGAAGCCTTTCTTACATAAGTATAAAATTATAGTTGATATAAGCGACCCAAACCTAAACCAACAAAATTACCTTAGAGTACTAAATGTCCAACGCGTTCTATTGATCGACTCTATAGCGTAAACGGTTAGACTATTGTGCTGTAAACATTGTTTTTGTCTGGTATAGGTTCGAATCGTGAATGTTGACTTTTTTAACTTTTGGTCCATTATTTTTTATTTTTGTCAATCATTAGTGTTTATGCACAATTATCCTACCTTCACTTCATTGCTGTACTTGTAGAGTTCAGTATTTTTCGAAATTACAATATTGTGCATAGGCGAAGATTTAATAATAAGTGATACGTAGGTAATTAGTGGATGGTATCAGGGAATAGTTATAAGATTCATACGAAATCTCGTATCTTTTGGGCCATTATCAAAGTTTAGAGACTAGGGTTATTTAATCTGAATAACAAAAACTGCAAAATTGCATTGCAAACTATGATGCCCTACTTGGCTTACTTAGAAATAAGGTGGTATGTCAAGTATATTACTTGTATGTGATGAAAGAACCCTTTGATAAATATTTGGTTTACAACTTTTAAAATATGTGTAAATGTTCCAGACAGTTACAAAAAGTCATTACTTTAATTGTAGTGTACTGTTCATTCAGTTATTTCCGTTTGGTAGAGTGCCAACAATTCCTACCTTATACAGTTTGAAAATGGCTTTTACAAATTATGTCCGCCTTACAATTGCTTAACATTCTCTTACTGTCTTACATTAGGTTTGACATTCAATGATTGTATTGCAAGAGTATGGTAGTCAGAAACGTTTAAATTATCTGTGTTTAAAATGGTTCAACTTTCATTACGTTCATCTGAAAATATTAAACTGTTTATATTACAAATTTCTGTTAAATCTACAAGCTATGAATCTTAAATGAAGTCATCACGAATGAATTTAGCATAGTTACTTAATATGTCATGCCTCGTGAACAAAAATGCTGAATATAGGGTGCAAATATTTACGCGTAAAAGGCAAGGAAGTCCAATTTATTGTTGTTTACATGTATTTAGATTTAGGGGATAATGAAGGAATTGAATAAATGTATGATTGCAATGTATCACAATACGATAATAAAAATAATAATAAAACACATTCGGATTACGGTGTGATTGGGTGACAAATGTGTATTAAAATTAGAATTAATGGAACTGATAAAACAATTTAATCAATTTTCTGTTGGAATGATTGTCATCTCTAAAATGGAATGATTGTCATCTCTAAAATCTAAAAAGAATGACGATCGATCTAGATATTAAAGTACTGTTTTGTATCGTTTTAATCTGCTAGTTTTATTATTATTTATATAACAATACAAAAACTCAACTCTGTGAACACTTAGTCTTGAAGTAGTGCAGAAACTGTCATACTCCGCCTTAAACGTAAGGAGACGAATAAGTTCAACAGTGAAATGAATCGTAGTAGGTAAAAATCTGTAAATCTGATATATTCTATCTTCCGACATACTTCCTAAACCACACTAAGTGCCTCTTCGTCGGAATTCCCGTCGTCTAGGGACTATATAGCCAATCAAACATAAATTTAGAAGAACGTTAAACATTTTTTTATATTTAAGTAATGTTTACATACGGTTTAATCTACCCGTTCACTCGATTAAATTTTTACTCATAACTTAGACTATTTAAGAACGGATTAAATTGTAAAATGTTTGTGAAACGCACTTAAACTTAAAAATGCTAAAAATAGAAAATTTAAGGTTAATCTAGAAATTTAAGATAGGAATGCGTTCGTGAAACCGGGCCCAGTTTAAAAATGTTAGCACTACCTTCCATTTGACTTTCTGGGAAGTCCCTTGTATCATATTAAATATCGTCATATGTTTTATGTTATTTATATGGGACTGTCGAACCACAGTGTTGCATACTGCTAAATTTTATTCAGCTGTATGTGGTGCGTACATTAACCCCAGTGTATTACTCCACATAAACTTGATATTCCATGTAAATAAATACCAATAACTAAAAATAATTTTTATTTGATAATGGGTACAGAAGCACTGTAGTATGTATTTAAATCAGTGGGGTTAATGTAATTCAATTATGTGAGCTGTTTAACAATGGATCTTCTTAAATGAATCTCGTAAAGTTCATTGAAAATTTTCTCAGTTTTGTATTATTTTCTCTCTCAACAATATAGGATATACTGGGAACGTGATATTATAAAAGATTTAACCTTGAAGTGAAACCTTTATACAGTGTGGTACTCAATTGAAACATAAATTTCAGATATATAATGTCATATTGGCCTATCCCTCATTTATATAATACAAAACAACAATTTTCTTCCATTAAGTTATGTTAGTTTAATTTGACCTTGTTGCTAGGAGAAACATTTCTATGATTTCTTTTTATGACAAAAAACTTGAAAAAACTAGTAAAAGACCATTAGTGACATTTTTTTGTTTTTGTTTTTGTCTGTGGTGATAAAAATAGTTTTGTCTGCGATAAGTAATTCATTTATAATGACACTTCGTGTGGAGACAATTATTGTATAATAACCATCTGTGGGAGATTTAGGTCAATTTTCTTCAGTCAAGATGGTTGTTATATTCTATTCATTGATAAAAGGTACTGAGAAAATATATATTTACAGAACTCTCGCCATTTATTTATGAAAGTCATTTGTCATCATGACTTGTCAAAATAACATAAGAATAATGCTTTAAGCTACTTTGTGTCTCAATCCAACATAAGCAGAGTCTTACTGTCAAAAACAGGGAGAAATGAATATGTTTGGAAGTTTTCTATTTTTGTACATTTAAAAACAAGTTTTTATTAAGTATTTGATTTATAGCAATGAAGTACAATATCATGCCATGTTTACAAAACTGATTTATACAATAGAAATTGTTTTGTTAAAATTAAATACTTTCCAGAATTTTGTTTTTCATACATTCCTGTTGTGTTCTTGCTGATTTAACTTCATGATCTCTGGTCACCCTAAAGTTTTTGAGTTCTTGCTATCTACCTTGGAAATGCTATTATCTCTGTGGTTTTTATGTTTGTGTGTTTTTTGTATGCATCATTGTCAAGTGAACTGTGGCTTGATGTTTCACTTTTATAATTCCTTTTTTGTTGCTGAATCTGGACTAGTGTGAGGTTTAAATGCACCCTTGAACCTGGTTAAAACCCCTTGTCCCAATTATTTTGCTACTGTCCGTTCAAAGGTGGAGACCCCTTTAGTTCTTGTTTTAGTTATGGCATATTTTGTGGCAGCCTTTTTGTAACAGGGTTTAGAAGTGTAAAAAACATCTCCCTCTTTGCTTTTGGCTGAGTAGAATGTCTGTGGGTTTTTTACTGTACTGTACCTGATATGTTTGCTTACAAATTTTTCTAAGTTTGTAAGCAAAACAGGTCTTGTAAATTTTAATCTTAAAAGGCGTCATGCAGAGTTATATGTACATTTTGTGTTTTCACACCAATGAGCTTTGTAAGACCATTCATCATTATATGTTTTCATCAAGTTACATTACACCTTATATCAGGCGATCATTCTATCAAATCTGGATAGTTTATTTGGCATCTGTTGCTGGTGTCCAGGAACGGGGTAGGCAGCAGATGGCTAGATCTTCTTACATCTGACCACCAGGTAACCCTTTTTAAAGAATCACTGTTCTGTAGGTTGTATGTCTTCAATTTGGCTTTCACACACTCTGACCAGGACTTTCTTGGTCCCCAACCTTTTCCAGGGGAAGGAATGCTCAAACTTGTAATTGTGTTGATGTACCCCATAGTGCGCATGACATGACCATATGATCTTAGCCTCCTGCATGATAGGCATCAGTAATCAGAAAGGAAATTAAACTCATTTATATCTAATATGTTAATTTGTGTATTTTCAGACTATACGAGGTCGGTGTGAAGGAACTTGTGATATAAATGTAGAATCTAGGTCATTCTGTAAGAAATGTCGACTTGCCAAGTGTTTTACTGTGGGTATGAGGAAGGATATGATATTAGGTGAGAATATATTACCTGTATATAAATATCTCATGTGTGTCTATGTCTGTTATGTCATGTTATTAGTCCCACTACCGGTGTTTACACCAGAGGGGAATATAGGTTTGCACTCTGTCTGTCTGTCTGTCCGTCCGCTTAATTCTTGATCCTGCTTTTTCGAAAAAGTATCCAAGCTATTTTGCTGAAATTAGGTATGTGAATACATTTTAATGAGTAGATAATGCACATCATTGTGTTTTATTTTTTCTGACCAAAACTCTTGTTGCTATGGGTATGGAAATAGTCGAAATTTGATAAAAAAAATTGTATCCTGGTTTAAACTGGGAAATCAATTTTTTTTCCATCAGGTATGCCATCATAAGATAAATGATACCTTTACATGACTGAACTTCTAGCTTCAGGTGGAAACTTCCTGCTTAAGTATTTACATCAATATAACGCAGCCAGCATCGTCCTAAGCCTAAGCTATGCATGCAAGTGTAAATTTTTGATACACAAAAATACCTTTTCAACCGTTTTAGACTCTCCTTTTCAAAATGGCTGCAAAATGGTTTATCTTCTTTTTTTAAACAAAGGCATCGTATATGATCTACCAAAATATACCTTGGAAATTAGAAATAGTTGTTTTACAACAGGTTATAAGGCCCACCGAATAACTTGCTGACAATTATTGTTTGTATGTGGAAGTGCTTAGCTAGTTGTCTGCTATTCTGATAATTTAGGTACAATACAACTTTAAGAAGTGTTTCCCACTGAAAATGGCTCAGGATTATCTTCTTGTACATTGACACTTAAATGGCTGTTAGCATTTTAAATTCTTTAAATAACTCAGATTTACTTTGTTAAAAACCTTTTCAAAAATATTGCATTAGAGGTACAATGTTTCACACAACCACATTCAATTTCTATAAAATTTAAATTTACTACATAGTCCATGTTAGAACTACTTTCTCTCTGTTTGATATTTGAGGTATATTTCCATAGAAAATCACTAAGGAGTTGGAATGATAATCTCAAGTTGGTACTTCTCACAGACAAAAACCCAGGTTATATTCTTGCTAAGTTGGTCCTCTCATACTTCTAATAGTGACAAAACGATGAGCATTTACAAATTCAGTGACAAAACAAGGAGCATTTATAAATTCAGTGACAAAACGATGAGCATTTATAAATTCAGTGACAAAATGATGAGCATTTATAAATTCAGTGACAAAACGATGAGCATTTATAAATTCAGTGACAAAACAATGAGCATTTACAAATTCAGTGACAAAACGATGAGCATTTTTAAATTCAGTGACAAAACGATGAGCATTTACAAATTCAGTGACAAAACGATGAGCATTTTTAAATTCAGTGACAAAACGATGAGCATTTATAAATTCAGTGACAAAATGATGAGCATTTACAACTTCAGTGACAAAACAAGGAGCATTTATAAATTCAGTGACAAAACGATTAGCATTTATAAATTCAGTGACAAAACAATGAGCATTTACAAATTCAGTGACAAAACGATGAGCATTTATAAATTCAGTGACAAAACGATGAGCATTTATAAATTCAGTGACAAAACAATGAGCATTTACAACTTCAGTGACAAAACGATGAGCATTTATAAATTCAGTGACAAAACGATGAGCATTTATAAATTCAGTGACAAAACAATGAGCATTTACAAATTCAGTGACAAAACGATGAGCATTTACAAATTCAGTGACAAAACGATGAGCATTTACAACTTCAGTGACAAAATAAAGAGCATTTAAAATTCCTCTTTGCATAAAAGCATTAAGAAGACAATAATGGCCAAGCCGAAAGAAGTAATGAGTTTCATACTTAGATAGTCACATGAGGTCAAACCTTTCCTGGACCCTTGTCTATAACCAGTACTCACTTACCCTTCCACAAGGCTGGCAACTTCTCCATATACCTTAACTAAAATTCAGCTTTAAAAGATATAATCTGGCTTTCTTAATACACATAGCAGGAAACCATCTTACCAGATGTAAATTATTTTCACATGAAAAGGATATTTATTTAGAAAGTTGCAACAGTTGTTATTTAAAAGTATTGATTTGTGATTTAGTTATTTGTTTCCCTATATTGTAATATTGTTTTAACATCTGAGTGTGTTTGTAGTATTCAATATTTAAATACAAACATTTGTCTGACTTGTTACAGATGTTGATTCTGTCCAAGGACTGCTCTTGTACAATTATTGTATGTAGCCACTGTTGGTTGTTGTGGGGAGGTGTCCCTGCTCATTAAAAACATTTAATTCAACATAGTAGGTAATATTTGGTGTCTAAATAAAGTCATTTCAAGAAGCATTTTATTCACCATACTATAAGTTCTTGATAAAATTGTCCCTACTTGTAGGTCTTAATCAACTTATGTCAATACTATTAAGTTCTCAAGCTACTCCCTTCGGTCATTTACTGAGAAAATTTGTTCCTGGTTATTCATGTATTTTATATAATGGTCAGTTATTTGTGACATTCAAGTATTTTGTTCAATATTCTTACGTCAATACGTGACCTTGACCTTGGGTACCAATACTAAGAAATCTCTTGCTAACTCAAATCAATATCCATTTATCAACTGTTGCTAGTCTCTTGGAGACATTAGTTTAGATATTTTCTTATATAAAACATACATCCATGATGTCAAATATTATGATTGCACAGTACAACCTCTCTTGAACAGCACCCACTAAGAAGGACTAAAGTGTGTTGCTGTTCAGGGATTGTTGCACTGCAGTGGTTAAATTCAATTAAATATATACCTAGTCAGAGAAATATCAAAAGCTAGTGTTGTACAGAGGATTTGTTCTGTATTGGGCCAATCTGCCAAGGTTATAATGTATTTTTCTTGTTACTTAACTGTAATAGCACAGATTTTCTCCTATTAAATGTAACTTTGTCAGTCTTTACCCTATATTATTGTATGGCATTTGTTGCCTATGTCATATACAGTGCCTGCCAAAAGTTGTGGAACATTTTCACTTTGTTGGCTTACTCTACAGCTTTTATCAAAAATGTCCATTTATTTGAAATGTTTTATAGATTTGCTTCATAATGTTGTTTTAGTTCTACGGTATTCATAGTTGAGACTACATAATGTTGCTGAATAAATAATTATGTCACAGGAAAGAATTACATTGATCATGGTTTTGGTGGCTTTGGAACGTCAGCTGCTGAAGCTTGTAAATGTGAAGAATTAATGGAAAAAAATTCATTTTATCACAAACAATGCTTAATATATTATTAAAGTTGATAGTTCTACAGAATATAGTCATTGAAATAAAAGATTTTTGTAAATTTTCTTTGTCTCCTAACTTTTGTTAGGCACTGTAAGTTTTCCCCATAGAGTATAGATTTACTATAGCTAAGGTCTTTGTGTTTCACAATTCTTATTCTCATTTTATGGTATGTCATAATGTATTCTACTG
This sequence comes from Mactra quadrangularis, assembly GCA_025267735.1. Lineage (NCBI taxonomy): Eukaryota > Metazoa > Mollusca > Bivalvia > Venerida > Mactridae > Mactra > Mactra quadrangularis. The sequence goes on from CM046299.1 coordinate 24,099,547, forward strand.
ACTGAAATTTAGAACATCATCCTTTGATATCTTTAAGCCACCCGGTTAGCTCAGTTGGTCCAGTTGGTCGTGGGTTTAGTGGAGCTTGGTCATGAAATTATTTCTACGGCCATTTTCCCTCCTACCAATGATTCTTCATTATGTAGGGTAGTTGTCAGTCACTGATTAAAGTATGCGCTTAGTAGTTGATTTACAGCTTAATCCAGAGATTTAGCCTTTCCAGGAGCAGTGAGTAGGTGGACTGACTGCCGTTATATGACCTATACTATGTGTTGATGCGGCGTTTAACCCAACAAAAACAAACAAACAAACCTTTGATATATTTCATGCTTAATATTGAAATGTGGTGTTATTGTGATGAAAATATAAGATGAATATACATGTATAAAATTTTATATTTTCATCTTGGTGAAAAAGTTTTCTTATATTTTCATCATCATAATGACATCATCTTACAAGATAAATGACACCATCATTAAGAAGAAATGAGGTCATGCTTTATTATGTGTCAAAAACCTCTGGCATGAAAACACAGAACTATTAAGCACGAAGTTGGAATAAGATCTTTTTATTTCAACTCTTGAGATCAGAAAAAGACATTCTTACTCATGGCTATTTTCCCCCTTTTTGCTCCACCCCAGCATTGCCTTGGTAACGGTGATCAGTGGGTTCAACTGCCTTTTTCTGAAAGACAGTAATCCAGGGAATAAATTGGCCAAGTTTCATATCTGTAAGCCATTAAGTAATGAAATAAGATCATCTTGAAATAGCCCTATCACTTAATAAGTGAGGAAAATGTCATAATTTCACCCGTGATGCAACCAGTAAAGGGTATGGCTGTCACTATATGCCAGTACACTGGTATATTGCAATATGCTGCTGCAGCAATACATACTGTGGTACAAATTTAATGTACCGGTATTTAGCAATATATTTTATTTTCATTGAAATATTCTTCCTTTCACCAAATGAAAATAGCAAAAGGTCATTACGTTCAAAGAATTGTTCACATTACTCTTAAATGCCCAGTTTTTTTCAGTCCAGTCTGCTACAGGCACTTTGCCTACAAAATCCTATAACATACCCAGGTACTTCAATACTGAACAGTTGAATAAGTTCTTAAAGATAGAAGTATTATGCAGCCCTGTCTTTGGTTTGCGAAGCAATATATTGTGGTATGTATTGCGGTTTGGTTCTAGTGCATTGTAATATACCCCGATACCCTCCTGGGGTATCATGACAGCCCTAGTAAAGGGTTATGAGTAAATCAAATACTATTTGTCAGTTTTTAGCTAATTATTTCAACAAAACATTCTATGATGAGATACCATGAGAGGATAACAGTATGCAATAACTGTAACTGTTGCGTTATATTGGACCATTGCCCTTTATTTACCATTCCATAGATAATTAACAGTAATTATTTCATTCCATGAATAATTGACAGTAATATGTACTTCCTTTCATGTTGCCATTGCTGCAAGTCTCGCCAATAGAGATCATGCTTAAATTGAATTATTTGATTATAAGTCTTGTGGGAACATAAGTTTCATCACTATTTACCTCATGAGGTCAAAAATCCAAAATGTGGTTTTCACATTACTTTCTTGCTTCATTTCTCATCTATTTATAAATGTATCTTGGATCATAGCTATTCATCATCTGGCTTATAACTAAGTCAAGGTTGTGTGACATTTACTCAATTACCTTTTGGATTTTATCTGGGCTATTTACAGTAACAGAATTCTCATTTCATAATCAATTATTGACTGAAATATGTATGGTAAAAGCAGTATTCAGTGGATTGTAACAACCTACTAGATTGAATTGCGTGGCTGTACCTTACAAATATATAAATTAATGGAGAGAAATTTATAAGAAATTTTGTTTCCTTATATCCTTTTCAAGGCATACTTTAACTAAATATACAAAACATACAAATTGTTCTAAGATCATGTTGAGGGTTGCCCACAAGCCTGTATTAACTTGCTCTTTGACACAATGCACTTACTACAGTCTTGCAGGCAACCCTTGATGTATACTGTGTCATCCATTATTTCCTTAATGCCTCATTCCCTTAAAATCGTGGCTTGTTGCGGACCTGTACGTGCAGACAGTCATAGGCCGTGGGAAGCCTTGCGGTGACGGTACGCACATGGCTCAAAACATGGCTCAAAACATCACTCTTGTACGGAGCCGTAGCTGGAAAATATGCAAGTTTAATCCATACTCGACCTCGATTGTGTTCACGATTTGACTTTGAAACTGATACGTGCATCCATGGCTCATCTCTCGGTCTCTGGTTAAAATGTAACAGTTCGTACTGGTACGCAAGAGTTTGTATGAGTCCTTGGGGAGCTTGATGGCACGGCGCCCATACTGTGTCCTCACAGCTATTTTTATGTTTATGGGACTGTAGCATTACTCTTTTATTATTTCTATAAGAATGAACCTTTTGTTGTCATCCTCTTCAACAAAACATATCAATTACACTTTGATGCATATACTTGTATACACAGGATAACCCGGGAGAACGGCTCTCAACAGGACAAATCCTCTGCACAACAACATCTTTTGTTATAACACTTTCATAAATTTTAATTGTATTTAACCTCTGCAGAGCAACAGCCTTTGTACAGCATCACACTTTAGTCTCCCCATGTAGGTGTTTATTAGATTCAACTATCAGTGGTGCATACTTTTACCCCACTTATTTGAATACTCTCCACAGTACGTCTGCACTCTTGATCAATTTGATTCAATGAGATTGTGTATGTACAACTGACAGTTGCAATAAAATTAAACCAATAGTACTTGCTGGTACTGTCTTTCTTAGAATTAGTAATAGGATTGTCTTTCTTAGAATTAGTAATAGGAACTGATTGAGTTGCCAGTTTCTACATCCAAGCTAAATGTACATTAAATGAAATGGAAATATGTTAGTAAACTGACATGATCAGTTTGAATATGATGACTTGTTATTAACATATTAATTGCTCCAGGATTATTAAACAAGATTGTAAAGTCTGCTGAACATGTATGTAGCAGCAGACTTCACACCACACTTAAACTTTTATCTTTAACTTTAATATTTTTCTATTTTCACAGATGATCATCAGAAAAAACTTAGAAAACAGAAAATACTCATTAATAAATTACGCCGACATGGAACTCTTCCTCCTGAAGATACATATGCTGTAACGGAGACCGATATTCAACAATCATATACAAGTATCAACCAACAAGATTTAGATTCACTACGGAAACGGTTTCCACAGTTACCAGAAAGTGATATCAGAACTTTATATGATGCCGGTCATCCAGAACCTCCAGACACAAAAAAGGGCATTAAATGTGAATATCAGTCTAAATTAATGAAATATCAACCATGGCAGGACTTAGATGATTCACAGGAAATCGTTTCTACAATGACAGCTGAGGAAAAACAAGTTTTTGAAGAAATGAATTCTGCTCACGATAATTCACAATTTTTGTCCAACACACAAACTCGTCTAAAAACCTTACCCAAAAATCCAACAGAATTTTTTAACATTGCGGATGGGTTCGTTCGTAGAATTATCAAAGTTGCCAAGCAACTGAAATTCTTTCGTGAAATGGACAAGGATGATCAAATTGCCTTATTAAAAGGTTCTGTTGTGGAAATTATGATGCTCAGATCTGCTGTAAACTTTGACATTAGAACAGAAACATGGACTTTGAGTACTTTGATTAAAAAACAAAGTGATTGTTCATCCAATGCCTCCTCCCCATGTTCCGCGGGGAGTACTTCACAGCCATTTGACTTTAGTGATGATGGCGGAGGGATTGATATTAATAAACTTAGAGAAGCGGCGATGAATGGAGCTGACCTGGAAACACTAAGAAACATGGCTCATGGAAGAATTCCCTCCAACATGGCTCAAGAAAAAATGCCGCCGCATCCCATGGTACCACAAAATGCTGCAAGTACAAATCCAGAAGTAAATGATTCATCTATGAGTGTTAACTTGATTAAACAAAAATATGGTTTAAGTATTGATCAAATGAAACTTAGATTTGGATCTAAAGTTCCTAGTGCTGCTGGTGATGGAGCTAATGATTTGAGTGATTTAAGAAATGCTGCAGCGGCCGCAGGTTTTGATGTTAACGCATTACGGCAAGCTGCCATGAATGGTGCTTCTTTGGATCAATTGTCTCAAATGGCGCATGCTAGTCAAGGTCAGGGAAATCCCTCAGTTCCTGATGTTGTGATTAAACAGGAGACTGAAGAGGGGCCATCGAACAAACCTTCTGAAGCTCCAACTCTAAGTTCTGAAATACTTAAACAAGGTAATCCAGAAACGAAGACTATGTTTTTGACTTACTCTAAATTTATTCGCTCACTTATGAGTACTATATTTGGGGATTTAATGATCTTAAAATTCATGATAATGTTATCTTTATTTTCACCAGATAGACCTAGTGTAGAGAACAAAGATCAAGTGGAAGGGTTTCAACAAATGTATGCCTGCACCTTGAAAAAATATATTGAATGTCGTTATTCCGATGAGAAAAATATGTTTGCTCGATGTGTTATGAAATTAGCCGATTTGCGTAATGTAAATGAAATTCATACTAAAATGTTGCTACGAATGCAGGTAGACGATATCGAACCTCTGCTGGTAGAGGTATTTGATCTTCCATCATAGTGTGAAATTTTTGTTTCCAGTTGTGAGATTATATATATATTAACAGTGTTCAGAAATTCATTATAATTCTCCTTGTGCTGTGAAGAGTTGCAAACCTTAGTTTGGATTATTTATTTAGCTGGCACAATAATTAGAAGCTGAGATACATGGTTTAAGTGGTGTAAAGAGTTGCATATCTTTATTAGGATGCTTGTCTAATTTATGTGAAGAGTTACATCCCTTTATTGGGATGCTTTGTTGAAGTGCTATGAATGAAAAGTAACAACCCTTTATTTAGGATGCTTTGGTAAAGTGCTATGAATAAACTGTTACATCCCTTTATCTGGATGCTTCGTTGAAGTGCTATAAATGAAGAGTTACATCCCTTTATTGGGATGCTTTGTTGAAGTGCTATAAATGAAGAGTTACATCCCTTTATCTGGATGATTCGTTAAAGTGCTATGAAGAGATACATTCCTTTTTGGGATGTTTAGTTGGAGTGCCGTGATTTAAGAATTACAGCCCTATATTGGCATGTTTTGTTGAAGTGCACAAAATGAAATGCTGTGTAATTTTTTTGGATGCTTAGTTTTAATGCTGTACGGTATTGTGTACCTTTATTGGGATGTAAGGTAGTTGTGCTATGAAGGATGTAAAGAGATAATGTACCTTATGTGGTAGAATTGATTGTTGGGAGAGATATACATGTATGCTGTCCATACCATTATTTTATTATATTTGGGGTTTTTTTTCATGTTTAAAATTAGTGATCATTCCATGTTGTATTGTTTGTTTCTTCGTGAGATATTTTCTTTGATTTTATCTACTTTTAACAAATCTTGTTTTACTATAGTTTACTCAATTAAAACTGTCTGTATGACTTTCAGTACCACAGTCTTGACAATAACCCACTAGCCAAACTATAGGGCAAGTGAAAACTGATCCAGGCTAGTGAAAATTGCTTGTTCTAAGTAGTCTGGCTAGTTGATTAGTTTGCCTTTTTCTACGTAGCATGATAAATTGGGCTAGTGCTGGATAAAATTTAAGGCAATGACTGTTACTATGTACATTGTTCTTGTATATATATACAGCATAATAAGATTTATGACAATCTCATTTCATTTTTTACTCTCTTTATATTATCAAATTTTATTTAACTTCCAGTGGCGCATACATTAACCCTGCTGATTTAAATACTCACTTTAGTATTTCTGTACTATGTCTCATGATTGATAGAAATAGATATCTGTTTCTTTGTACAAGATTTATTGATCAAATATTGAGTATTCAAATAAGAGGGGTTAATGTATGCACCTCTAAAAGCTATATAAATTTAACTGTACTCCTCATTTTACATTGTATTTAATACTAATTATTTCAACATGTGAGATTTTTTCAAATTACATTATCGTCGGCAACCACAGTACTTTCTTCTGTTACACTCAATATGTACCGTGGGCAATTTGACTGGCACAATCTCGTTTTCATAAATATGCATAAGGCAGGGGAGACCAATCTTCTTCCAATGAAATAGCATGTTACAATTAATTACTCTTCAATAACAATGACGTCATACTGGGTTTTTCATACATAAAATAGAAAGCAATGCACATGTTTATTTTCAAAAAATGATTGTGTAATTTCATTGGGTAGTTTTCCGCAGTGGTTTCCTTGCAGAACCAATGAAACTGCCTCATTAATTATTCATGATTGCAAGATTTTCTTACCAAATGGCCCACAGTACATAACATAGCATATCAGAGTAATGTATCATGGGATAACCGACAATGAAATTACATTAACTTGTATTTTTATTGTAAAATAACACAATTTTCACATCAAAGGAAGATACCAACTCATATTGTTTAGGAGTTTTTAATAATTTATGAAAATCTAATCCATGCAAAATGTGTAACATGATGTAATGAATGAAAAATATTATGTTGTTATTGATTATCATGGTTTTCAAACATATAAATGTCGCTAAGTTGTTATTAGGGAAATAATATTTATTGATCATCAATCCTGTGATCAAGTTTAAAAAGAAGGCACACACAGGAGTACATTAAGTTTAACCCTGTCTTGCCAAGTCTTTAAACCTAAACTGGTCAATCCCACATTTTTACGTGTCTGAACCCCCCTCAAAATGGCTGTGTTGGTGTTTTTTAACTGGATTAGTAAATTTCACTGTAGGAAAGTTGTCCCAAAAAAATGCCCTGTTTTTCACGCTTCTCCCATCAAAGGTGTCTCAGGGGGGTTCCGAAGAGGGGCTGTGCCCCTTTTTTGCTGGGGTTTGAAGGGGGCAAAGCCCCCTAATCGCCAGAAATAAAATCGGCGTCATTGAGTGCAAAGAAATGGCGCAAAATGCTGTTAAGAAAACATGTTTTCCGCTTTGATAAAAAAAATGGCCTTTTAGACCTCAATTTTGGAAAATATTTTTGAATGATATCAAGGGTTGCACGCAAGACTGTCGTAACTCAATCTTCTGCACAAGGTGCTTACTACAGTCTTGCAGGCAACACTCGATATACAAAGTTGGGGTTGAAAATAGCGAAATTTGCATTTTTGCCTTTTTTGCTCTGCCCCAGCGTTGCCATGGTAACTGGGATCCGAGCTCAACTTGATTTTTCTGTTAAAGTGAACAAATGGCTACTTTTCACACATGTGGCAACCAGTAAAGGGTTAAATATTCCCATTATGAAAATCACAACTTGCCTCCATTTATCTTGCCTTGCAGAATACATTTATTCTTATAAACTTTACAAAACTTATGTTGACATTTTTATATTAAATTTTTTATACACATAATTATGTATGGCTATTATTACCTTAGATTTCCTAGACATAATTCCAGTGAGCATTTTTACAGTGGTCAGACTTAAGTTTTAAATACCTCAGAATAATTTGGTTATTTTTGTGAAGACAGGATTTACTATAAAATAGATTATATATTAATATATGGTAGTTTCACTTATTTATAGATATTGCGTGGTTATACTATTTCTATTATCCAAGAGCAAGGAAACGAGCAACAAATTAATTGATTTGTTCTTTTTGATTAAGCCCAGCTTATAACAGCCTACATATACAGGGTGGTCATTATGAGATCATTGAATTGCTTGTTCAGTATATGTTTGGACAGCTTAGTCATAATGTCATTTTGTAAAGCAATAAATTATGACTGATTATATGTATAAAATACAATCAATGGTCTGTTATGACAGACCATAAATCATGGTATTAATATTATGACATTTTATGTAATATATCTTGACTTAATTACATTTCGGTTACAAAAAAAGTTTTAGACTTGGCATTACATGTATTTCCGTCCTAACACTGTTCAGATTTTTCTGTGCATCAACAAAGAACAAATTTTTCCTTGGTTTCTTTTTCTTCTCAGCATATTTTTTGATATTAATTTTCCTTCATATGCTTCTTCTTAATTTTGCTTTTAAATTTTATTAAGATTTGCTATTTTTTATGATACTGCTTTTTAATTCTATTAAATTTTTTATCAAATTCAACTTAACAAATTTACAGGATATTTGTAAGTAGCAAAAGCTATTGCAGTTTAATGTACAACATGGTGCAGGGCTAGTCTTTTTGTTTACATAATAATTTTACTATACAAATCATATATGTTGTATCCCACATGCCTAAATACTTATGTTTATTGAATTTACTGTCTAATGAAGCTTATGCCTTAGTCCATTGAATACTGCACAAAAGATCTAATGAAGCATCATTAGGTTTATACACCCATTTGATGTTATTTTCTGACTTTATGTTTTATGTCTTTATAGACCACACACAAACAAACAAATGAAAGCATGTTGCACAAGTCTGAGGTTTTATAAAAAATACATTATTTCACTACATGCACTGTTAATCTATTTGCAATCCAAAGATATCAATGAATTCCTTACAATGTCGTTTGGTAAAGATTTTCAAAAGAGCTTACCGTAATTTCTAAAGATGCTGATTATAGGCTTTTCATTATGTTATATTTTCATTTTTTAATTGGTTAAATATTGTCTTATGATATTTGTGTATGATTAAAAAACCAGTTGCAGCATAGTTTCACAAGTCCCACCTATCCTAGGTTCAGAAAAATATCTGGTTGGCAGAAACAACTACATGTAGTTTCTGTATATAGTGCCTATGTCTGGAAGGTCAATTTGTTTTAACTTTTTTAAAACATTAAGTGGTTGGTTATTAATTATTTAACAATTAACATGTAGAACTACTGGACAGTTTATGTATTGACAGGCATTTAAAAAATATATATGTATTTTCAGTATTAATTGAAAATTTGATGATTACTAGTCGCTACACACAAAATTGACCTTTAAATTGCTAGCATAGATTGTAAAAGAATGATTTGTAAAACATCAAATAAACTTAGTGGCGTAATTTAGATTTTTCTTGCAATATTTCAATGTAAAACTACAAAAGGAAGATGTATTGTCATGGTTATAATGGTTACACTCACTTATATTTTTATTCTAGCCTTTTTATCATCTTTTCTTGTCAGACTAAAAAGCAATTCTGTGTTTAGGGAAAAAAGTCTGAAAAAGGTTACATAGGGAAGCCTAAATTTTTTATTTTATTTTTTAAAAAAAAAGCCACTTTTGATGTTCACTTAGTTTGGATTTTTGTGAGTAGAAATTATTAGTTTGGATTTTTCGTGAGTAGAAATTATTGAAAATTTTACTTACAAAAAACTCTGGTTGTCTAGATTGCTGAATAGGGTCAATCTGTCCTAAAAACAGGATTTTTTATGCCTTATATATGTAATGGTTAGCCTTCTAGTCAGTTATAATGTACTTCAAAAGATGGTATAATACTTCACCTGATATTTTACATCATATAACTGAAGGTTTCTAAAGATATTTGAAAAACGAATCCAGAATTTCTTTGAACATTTCAATTTACTACTGTTACATCAAAATGATTACATTCGGTAAAATAAATGATTGTATTGCATGATCAGAATTCATTTAATATTGGAATTCTAAATAACAGTGGGAGACAAACATGAACCTTTTAATAAAATGAATTTCTGAAGTGTTGGAATCAGAATATTAATGTCTGTTAACTAGTACAAGATAGAAAGTTGAGAAAATATAAGTCTTCAATCCATGTTGTAGTGTTAAGACATTATCATCATTGTCAAGTCAAAATATTATAACTTCAATTCCAAAAAGTGTTTTCAAGTTGTTATGTTTTATGTTATGATAATTCTCTAACATGTCAGATGTTTCTGTAGTTATTTAATGTCTAGACAGATCAATCATTATTTATACAGTACAACCTCTCTTGAGCGACTTCCACAGGGTATTAAAATATGTTGCTGTATGGAGGTTGTTGCTTGGCAGAGGTTAAATTTTGTTAGAATTATGCCAAAGGGAACTATCAAAAGCTGTTGATGTGCAGAGGAATTGTTCTGTAGAGGGCCGCTCTGCAGAGGTTATACTGTATATAAAGTTCCAGCTAGTTTTGGGAGGATTATGGGGTAACCCCACCCACCCAACACCATCCAATTTGCCCCCACCCCATCTCACAACCCCACCTTACATCTGGGAATATTCAAAATGCTTGCAAAAATATGAAATCGTATTTTGTAATGATGAAATTTCTGGTGTCTGATACCTCCCATCCCTCATCTGAAAAAACATCTACTTGTTTGAGCCTCTTTGAAACTTTCTTTTTTCATGATTAAAGTCCTGAAGTAACTACGATGAATGACAATCACTGATTAATAACAGCCTATTAAGTAATTAACAGCAGAAACAACTTGTTTTAATATATACTGCCTTGGGACAGAATGATTATTTGTTTTAACTTTTTATTACTTTAAGTGACTGGTTATTAGTTATTAAACAAAATCATGTAGAAGTACTGGACAGTACATGTTTGTATTGTAAAAAAAAACAGATAAATATAGCTGTGCCATAGCAAAGAGATCATTGGAATTAAATTCAAGGCTCAATGAAACTCACTTCAAAAAAGCTGGTTAACACACTTATATAACTTCATTTATTTCCCCCCATACAGCCTCACAGGATTTGATTTTGTTATTACATATGTATATTAACACTACATTATAAAGTACTTATTTATCAGCTCAGACAAAAGAACATTTTGATACATCTTAAATATTGTCATTTTTTGGTATGAAATTCTTGGTTGTCCTTATATGGTAAAAAACATTTCTCAAAGCTTGATAAGTATCTAATGTCAGCTTATATGGCTAAATATCCATTAATTTAATGTATACATCCCACATAATATCAAGTAATTTCTTTCAACATACTCATTCTAAAGTCTATAAGAAATTTGCTCGAGATTAACGTGTTCTCACTAGGTCAAGGATTGGTGGAAAATCAATATTGTCTATAAAGGAACTATAATAACTCTTACAATCTGTTGTTGAGTATGGCTGAACTGTATTCAAAGAAGGTATTTTGCGTAGGTTAATGAATATTCCATGATTTGTCTTAGGTTTTGTTCCATAATGATATAACAGTTTAGATTTATATATTGGGTGATGTAGAGGTTTAATCTAATGAAAATAATAACTATTTGAGACTATAAATGTCTTATTGTGTAGGGATTTTATATAACAGGGATTTGTAATGACATAGATTTTCATCAAATTTCACTGTCTTTGCTATTATTTCGGCCTATATGGAAAACAAGACTTTTAGTATAACCAGTTTAAATAAAGATATTCACATAAAATTTTGTACCAGTGCCATTCTAATTGACATTAAGGTTAGGAAAAATGTGTTTCTAGATGATTTTTAGGTAAATTACGCTCACAGACTGTTTCACAAAATAATGCATTTTCCTGTCGATGTGCCATTCTTAGCCCCATTTTACATCACCCAAAGTTGTATTTTCGGTCATAGTTGCTATAAATTTTTGTCAAATACTTCAGAAACATTCACAAGTTGCGTGGAAGACATGTTCAAAAACATAAATCAAGTTTTTAAACTCTGGAATAGTTTGTACAGCCTGCTTCAGCCAGTTATAGACAGTGGAGACCGTGAATTTTCGAAAAAGCACTTCGTTACAAATCCCTGTTATGTAGAATCCCTGTATTGTGTGACCTTTTTCTTCAAGTAATAATATATCAGAAGAGCTTAGTTTGTGGAAGAAAATGTAATTTCTCTAAGGTTCATGATAATATAGACTATCCTATATTTGTATTCTGCTAGTTGTTAGATTTTAATTTGAAACAGAAATTGTGTTTCTTCTCACATTGCTTGATTTTGATCAATGATTATACACCTTCACTTGTGGAAAACTTGTCATCAATATTGTGTTATATGCAGAGGGAAAAACCTGTAGCTGAGAAGATAGAGTGTAGCTATTATTTAGAGACGTTCGTGCTAAAACCCTTGTCATAAATGTCACTTTATGAATCCTGATTTGATTGGAGGGGAAACATAGTATTTATTTCTGCTTTTGTTATCTATAGATCATAAAAATACAGTGTAGTATAACCTGCATTAACAGCCACCTGCTATCAGCGGTCACCTGCTGTAAGGGGCCAATCTGGCTTCCTCCCAACAAAAATCCCTCTATTTTGCACCTGTCATAAGCAGCCACCTGCTGTCTGTGGCTAGTGGTCACCTACTTCCTTACAAATTCATCAATTTACCGGTACCTGTATTAAGTGGTCTCAGTCAATTACATTTTAGAATAAACGAAGTGTCACTATCATTGTATTATGGTCCAGGCGTGTGACAACCCACCCTGTTGAGTCTTTAAACAGTCAAAATTTATCAACTAAGTGTCATGTCTTAAAGTAAGACTTCCAATTTACAACTGTCATTGTCACTTGTGCCCTTTTTGAAGATCATTTAATAAGAAACTGCATAAATAATTAACTATTCTGATTGGACTAATCAAAGCATTTCTTTTTATCATGGCTTAAGTGGTCACCTGCTGTAAACAGCCAATCTAGTCACTTCCCTTCACTGGCTGCTTAATGCAGGTTCTACCGTATATATGATGATAATTTAAATGCATTTTACATGAATGGAAGGGAGAAAACCATTACAGTTGTATTTTGAACACAGTATCATACACAGTGATCTCCCTTTACAAATCTGAATATTTAGGCATAGACTTATGAATAATCATATTATATATGAGATTGGTGCATGAAATTATTGTATTGTTCTTACAAGAATTTTGTCAATATAATATACTAGTCCTTTACATCTGGATTAGTAAAATGTTGACGTGTTTATTTTTTTTAATTGTTTTTTTGTCAGCAGACATTCTACGAATGCTGGAAAATTATATTATCAAACAATGAAAAATTTAGAGACTGTAAAGAAATACTTCTATAATGTAAAATTGTTTTTTCGTGGGCAAAGCAAGCAATGATGATAAATCTCATTGTATCAAAATATGGTGTTAAATTTCTGTGTTTTATTTGCAAATTAATGTTTTGTTTTAAATTACTCATGTAACAAAATTACTCTTGTAACAGAGTATGTTTTAAAATTTAGGTCACTTTAAGAAAAAACATTTTATCTTTTTTGTGCACATGTAAGTTACATATGTGACTTGTATAATATATTTCTGTATGAAATATCAACCCAGAAGGAGATACAGGGTTTTGTTATTTGTTATATCATGAATAAAAACCGGTTAAATTCATTTTTATAGCTCAGTATTTTACAATTTATTTTATACATGTATTTTGGAGAGAATGATATTATACTAGAGTTCTTTGTTGATTTTTAGACAAAGGTGCAATTACATTATTTTATGTAAATGATTGTTTGATTTTTTGTTTGATTTATATTTATTAAAAGAAAAAAAAAAACGTCTTTTTTAAATTTTTAAAGTGTATTTTATAACTGTTAATTTTACTTGTATTTAAGTTCTAGACACTACTTGCTGTGAAATGATTGATTTGATGAAAATCTGTTTGTTGTTTTTTGGGGGTTAAGAAATATTTGCAGATTCACCTAATTTATTGCTTGTTGCTGTATAAATGTAAAATTGATGCAAAAATAAACTGAAAACATGTTTATTGAATCTACAAATTTTATTGATCATTAGACATGTTGTTCATATGAAATGTGAAGCAAACAGTGTGTTTATTACATATATATCACAATTATTAATATAGTATTGTATTGATAAATTGAGGATTGCCCGCAACTCTGTAGTAAGTGCATTGTGTTAAAAAGTGAGTTACTACAATTTTGCAGGCAACTCTCAAATTGTATTGAACAATCAATGGTGCATACATTAACCTTGTGTATTTAAATACTTACTAAAGTACTTTTGTACTACTTTATTTATTGAGGATAACATATTTGGTGTAAATAGGGCTGTGAATTGTTGAGCAAGTGGCGATCCGATTTGAACCACTATTCATGAGTTACGATTCACGAATCTAATTGCGAATCACTAGTTAATGAAAAAGCATACAGAAATTTATATATACAACACACAAAAACATATAAAGATATATATAAACATAACAAAAATAAGTGAAGAACTACAGAAGCTTTTATTACATGGAACGTCATGTAAGAGATTCAGAGGATTTTCATGTGTGCCGAAATGTGCGCAATTTTCAAAATAATAACAGTACGTTAATTTATGTTTTCATAATTGTAATGCAGCTCATTTCCAGTGGTGATTTAGCTTAAAAATTTCTTTATTTTTTGAAAAAATAGATATCGACCCCCCAGAAGTGCAGAATATTCATACTTGATTTTCTAGTCATGGTCACGAATATCCGTGTACTCAGATACTCGCAACAGTCCTTGTTGTAAACCAATTTCCAAATGGTTCACATATCAGTATTTATGTATATAAGTGGGGTAAATGTATGCACCATTGAGAGTTGAATAGAATTTAACAATAAGATTTTCAAAATATGTTACCTAGGCATTGTAAGTTTAATATGATCATCTTGTATTAAGGCCTAAATTAAAATTAAGTTTGTTTGCCCTTTACCGACCGACCCTAAAAAATGCCACCGACTCAAAATAATTTAATCAAAAAATATATGTGGTGTTTTTGTTATTGATCACGACCATTCATCATATTACTTTCTGGTAGTTTCTTTACACTAATAATTCTGCTTTAGGAATATAGTAAAATATTTTCCTACCTACCGATCCAACTCAAAAATTTAGGGTTGGTTAAGGGCAAAAAATTTATTAGCTTCACTAATAGGAAACCAATTTGGCTGTTGTTTTCAAGAATGACCGAATAGCCTAGCGCATTGTCTGTGGACTGCTCTTGTTTAATTTAGGTCTAATTGAAGTATTTATTAGATAACAAATGCATTAAAGTTTGAATGTTATGTTTAGTGCATGAAATGTTAACTATTATGATAAAATGAAAAGGAAATTCTGTTACTTGACCATACATATGTTGTTTAAGTCATGATTTCTATGTATATTAAAGTTTATATATTGTTATATACATGTACATATATAATGTTTGAAGTGCTGACTAAATATGAAATATTTGACTTTATAATATTGTAAATAATGTTTTTGTTGTGTTATAAACATTGGTAGTTGCTCAACTATGTTCTGACTGAATATTGACTCATTTATTAGCCACAATTTTCAATGAACAAATTCGGCTAATAGTTTGTGGAACACTGGCGGGCGGGCATCCAGTGTTGTTAACAATTGCGTTTATGTTTTTCTTTTCCTTATATTTCTGCCATTTATTGTCAGATCTTTATGAAACTTTATACTATGATAACATACCATGTGATGAACAGAATTAGAAAGTAACCACAACTCTACCTGACTTAAATATGGATTATTTCCCTTTGTAATTTTTGTGTTAAAGTTTTTAATCCAGCTTTAATGTGGTTTCCACATTACATTTCTTGTTTCTTTATGATAAAAGTTGCACTAAAAAGAAGTACAGGTTAATACATTGGTATGGTGTGCATGATGTCCATATTTGGCCTATGACAAGTGTTTGCATGAGCAGAGAATGGTACAAGTGGGAATACTTGGCATGCTAATTTGGATGTCATTTACTAGTCAGCCGTAATTAACCTTTTATTATCAAACAAGAATATCAAATGGATTTTTTTCAAACTCAGATGCTGATAAATAATTTCCATTACTTTATATTGTGAATTCCATACTTGTAATGCATTTAATTCTATTAAAATAAATAGCCAAGCTATGTAAATTCCATTAAATAACTTGGGTTAGTATTGATATTTTCAATTTTCTCGTTCTTGAAACGACATTCGAGCCATTTCTTGATGATTTGTTGCGCATATCAACACACTAATGATTTTCACTAAAACTGACCATGTGGGATTTTTGCACATGCACATTTCCGCTTTTCAGCACATGCACATTTCCGCTTTTCAGCACATGCACATTTCCACTTTTCAGCACGTGCAACAAAACCAATTTTGCATCAATTAAGAAGCATGAAAACCATTCAAGCAGAGGACAGTATAGTCCTATACACATTTCCATTAATGATCAGACATAAATGTTGAAAAATACTTGAAAAATACAAATTTCCGACAACATTGAAATGGGGGTACTTAAAAGTTTCGTTAAGTATAGTAAGATTTTGATGTTAGTTGTAATTATTTGTTTGTAATTATTTTATAATTGATAATTCCAACTATTTGTTATGTAAAGTATAGGTGTCAAAACAGTTGATTTTTTTCATGAAGATGAGGCCTCAACAAGTTGATCATAATTTTATTATTTTTATGTTCTATGGATTCGCTCGCACCTTAATTTTTATGTTTTTTACAAAAAAATATTTTCATTTCCTCCCTTGCTCATAAAAATTTGTTCAAACCGCTATATAAAGCAACTGAATTAAGATTTAAAAAAAAAATTTTTTCACTTGCTCGTCTCATTTTTCCCCAGAAAAATCCATAGAACAAATGATCAACTTGTTGTGGCCTGAGGTACATTTTATGTCTGGCCTGTATGAGTTACTGATAATGATCTGGTTGACCCCTCTATTAGTCAAAGAGATAACTTGGTCAATATTCAGTCTAAATACATGATAAATCATGCTTTGTTCTTGCCTTGTTGTTGATGATATTGTATGTAATTAGAAGACTTAGAGATTACTACATGTAATAGACGTTCAAGTGATTTAATGCTTACAAGTCCAAGCTCATGCCTATACTTCATTCCACGTTTGTGATAATTAACCTGAGAAAAAATATATTGTAAATACCAGTGACATACATTTAACTCAATTAAAAAATAGTGTTGTTATCACCATGTGCAATGTATTAATCTGTCTTGTGCCACCTGGCTAGCTCAGTTGGTAGCATGCAAGTCTACTGATATAGGGGTCTTGGGTTCGATTCCCGGCCAGGGCATACTTTTGTGGAGCTTGGTCATGAAATTATTTCTACGGCCATTCTCCCTCCTACCAATGATTTTTAATTATGTAGGGCAGTTGTCAGTCACTGACAAAAGTATGCCCTTAGTAATTGGTTAACAGCTATATCCAGAGATTTAGCCTTTCTAGGAGCAGTGAGTTGGTTGACTGACTGCCGTATATGACCTATACAGTGCTATGGCGTTAATTAAACCCAACAAAAACAAAACAATCTGTCTTGGGTCAATTTGCATAAACTATAAAACGGAGACAAATTTTGTGTAATTTCTGTTGTAAACATCATATCATTTTAATCGACTAGCTGAATGGAAATTTTCCTTCATCTGCTAGCAAAGATGTCCCAAAATAGTAATTTCTAACTTCTATGTATATTTTGTATGATTCTGCATAATAAAATTGAGTTAATACTCTACTTTAAAGTTGCTTGTATATTTTAACTGTGGTTTGTTTTTCATATATTATTAAATATATCATATAATGTTACACTGTTTTGTTATAATTGTTTTATAGTTCGTACAAAAAAACAACAACACTGTTTACATAAACAATAAAAATGAACTAATCCACGACAGGGGATGCTTGGATGACAATACAATATGTAATTTTAATATGTTTTATGAGTGTCTTGTTGGTGTAATGGTAAAGGGGTCTACCATTACAAGCATGATTGACCAAGGGATTGGTGGTGTGTCTGCCATGCTAATTTTGTTGAATTATACAACTTTTATTTTCAATACTGCCTACCTCTATAGATCGTTACATTTTTAATGTTTACCCAAACACGTTTTGTTATTTTGTACACACTATAACTTGTTATGTGTTGTAATAATATCATGTTTATGTTAGTTTATGTATATTTAAACATATATTTATAAAGCTGGCTATTTTTATATATTATCAAATCCTATGTTTCTACATGTATACATATTGTATTTAGAGGTTTTAATTCATCAATCTAAAGGGTACATGTAACCCTCCTATAGCTTTTTATTGTTTAATCAACAAAGGCATTGTTAATGTGTATTGAATTATGAATTCTAAGAAACTTTCTAAATTCTCTGTTTTTGAAACAATCTGATTAAAACCCGATCTAAAATATTCCACTCGCCTACTTGCTAATTTGGATCTGGTTGTTTTCTTACGAGGGTCACTTTCAGGTGACCTTTTCTCATTATGATATTCATGAAGCAATCGTTATGTTTAGTAACTTGTTTACATTGTCTACATAACGCAATTTGAAATGAGCCGTCCAACCGCAGACTGTGAATAATACTGCTGTCAAATTAGCTCGCAAACCTTGGTCTAAAAATTGGCTTTGCAATGATTGGTCGACATAAAGATCATCTTGATGTGACCCTCCATGGGAACCTTAGAGATCCTGTATGACAATGCTGTACTGGATATCTGTTTACGAAGATTGCTTTTGAAATAAAAAAACATTCAATTTCTGACAGTAGTATTAATAAATGACCAAGAAAATGAAAATTTTCAAGCGATCACAAAAACTGAAAATTGGTTGCAGAACGAGAATTTATTTTGCACAGTTTTCACAATAGAACATGTGAACAAATGAATGAATTATACAATATGATAGAACAATTATCAATTTCACTCACTTTTTGTACCTATTTGTCAAGTGAGAACATATAGGTTGAATCATCCAGTTCTGATTTTGAAGTTAGATTGATTTTAGGTTTGTTAACCATTTATGATGATAAGATGATAAAGTATTTGTATTCATTCACTAACATGTATTTTTACGTTTGTGCTGCGTGCATGAAAAATAAACTACCGGTAATATTCTTTTTGAAATTTGAGAATTGTAGACATATACTTTTTAAACTTAGTTCTATATTATTCAACTGTCAGTGGCATATACATTAACTTCGCTGATTTAAATATTCACTACAGTATTTCTGTACTCATGATTGATAAAATTAGATTTAAATCAGAGGGGTTAATGTATGCTCCACTGACAGTTGAACAAAATTTATTAATACCTTATATGCGTTATTGTAAGGTTGTGAATATTGTATTAAAAATATGTAAACTTAAATGTGTATGAACTGATAAACCTTGGTTGATATATGTCCAGTTTATTGTTCTCACACAGATGTTTGTCAGAAACTATGATTATTAATTGTTTTGAAATTTTATGATGATATTAAACAAATTGGTAAAAAATAAAGTAAATGTATTCATTAAATATATATTTTTTGTTATTTTTTTATTCCATCTATTCTTAATTCTAACATAGGCACGTGCGTTTTCACTCTTTATTTAATGTGACGTCATCTATGCTTTATTATTCAACAAAATATAGCTCGTGACGGCTGTTGAAATTTTACTCCCCACGTTAAATGCGCAAAGCCGAAAATGGCGCCCGAGTTTATAAGGGTTGACTTTTACAATTTGGTTTCTATTCTATAATTAAGATTTTGATATTTTTTGTTCGGAATAAGAAACACCTATCTGTGAGAATTGTGTAAATAAATGCTACTTTCGGCCTTTGCACTGGGATGGATTTCAACAGCATGATGTTTCTGACAGTTAAAAATAGTTCTATAAATATATCTTTTCTACGGATGTATTTTACGATGTTAGAATCGAAATAACTTACAGTTGTCTATATTTTGTTGTCTAATAAAATATAGGCACTCGTTTGATGCGCTTATTAAATCATACGCGCATCACAACTCGTGCCTATATTTTATTAGACAACAAAATATAGACAACTGTAAGTTATTTCTTAAATAATACATGATTGTATTAGTTTATACGTAATAGACTCACAGTACTTACCTGTTTACAAAATGGATAGAAGGATATGTAAGATGGTTCAGTTGAGAGAGCACTCACCTTGTCAAGAGGGGACCTGGATTCCAGTCCCAGTCAATCTGCATTTTTAGCTCGACTATTGGAGGAAAAGTGGGTTTATCTTACTTAGTTGTGCATGGGAATTGGCGTCGGAGTCGGCATATCACTTCTAGGTTTAGTTTTTAGGTGTATATATATATATATATATATATATATATATATATATATATATATATATATAATGTTGCACCTAAAAACTAAACCTAGAAGTGATATGCCGACTCTATATATCTTTAAAACTACTGAAGGGATTTATTTGAAACTTCACACATAATCAATGGGGTTAACATTGGAGTCAAATACCAAGTTGCATAACTCTAGCTTGAATTTTGACTAGATTATGGCCCTTTTCATGGTTAAGTTTTTTGGTTAAACATTTTATCTTTGAAACTTCAGAGGGGATTCATTTGAAACTTCACACATGTCTATGGGATTACCATTGGAGGTTTAATACCAAGTTGCATTACTCTAGCATGAATTTTGACTGGTCATTACTGTTATTTGACTGATACCCGGAATATTCAAGCGCACTTGGACTGTCCTTGGACTGCTCTTGTTTCTAATCCTGTTACATAAGGCCCCCAATGTGGATCAGTGACTTTATTACTAGACCATTAGAGAAGTTCTTGTAATAAATCTTCACTCATTATAACTGGTGGAGTATTAAAATTTAAGACTTTTTTCCAGTGACACATTACTTACCTGTTTAAGCATCATGGGGAGGAGTATATGTAAGCGGCCTGATAGCTCAGTTGGGAGAGCACTTGCCGTGTGAGAGCTCCCGGGTTGAGTCCTTGTCAGGCTGCACTTTTTTCTCACCCTGTGACATTTATTTAACACTTTTTGAACTGTGAACAGTGGTGGACAGTTCAACTAACTATCCTACCTAGGATTTTCTAGTAGGCATATATGTTGATTCTCTATGAGCTACTACTTTATTGGTAGCTTGCTGAAATCACCAATATTCTTCTTCCAATTACTGCCCAGGATCCCTCTCTGGGGTATTGTCGCACAGGTGTAAGGTCAAAGACATGGTGTGGCACAAAAGTTAAAAATGTTAAAATGCTAAAACCTTTAAAACTATATACACTGATCGATATTGCTTTTTTTACATCTCGGCCAGCTCCTGTTTGAATGCTTCAAGACTTGGAGCTGTTGCAATGTGGTCCGGAAGCTGGTTCCACAGCCTTGTAGCTGAGGAAAAGAATGACTGGCGGATGTAGTCTGTTCTGAAGCATGGAACAGTGAAGCAAATGCTGTTTCCTCGGGTTGTTTTGGAGGCTGGGTGAAGATACAGTTCTGGTTGAATGTCAACTAGGCCGTCCACTATAAGTGATAGAAAAAAGTCAGAGATGCTGCAGAGAAAGTGGTGCGTTAAAAATATACAGAAGATACTTCAGTTCTGCTGATCAAAGGTTTGTTTTTGAAGAAAATACTTTTGTATTATTCAATGTAGACTTTACTATTGGCATTTTTGTGAAGTTTTTTTTTGAGAGTTAAATTTTTGGAAATACATGTATATGATTTACAATAGAGTCATCTAAATCCTGTATTTTTGTAGACCATTAATAATGTATTATGTATTACGTATTAGCTATCAAAAATACCCTCAAACATGCACTTTATAACAAAATCTACACAAAATTACATATATCCAACAGCCTTTGACTAGAAATATTTGGTTTCATTCATACCATTGGACATTTACTACAAGAAGCCTTAGAAGGGGGGATATGAATGATACTGAATGTCAGGCTACTGTGGTTGCAACATTTCCTGTTGATTTAGCCTTACTTCTATAAGTCTAGGTTACTGGAAATGAGCATTTCCTGTTGGCAACTGTATAATAGTAAGTATTACATCACTGAACATTCAGCAAATTACTTTTGGGGGATGAACATTTAAATATTTAACGCTACATTTTGTCCCATTTCGGGGACAGGTGTATTCCATGGACCCACCTATACATTTAATGAATTTGGGAACGATTACATGGACCCACCCCTTAACTTTCTTAATAATGAATATATTTCTAAGATGAAGGTACCTTTGGAAAGATGTGACAATATGCTTTCCGAAAATGTAAACAAAATAAAAATTTGACGGTGATAAAGATATATTTATTTAAGTCGAACATGACTCATTTTTCAGCGATATTTTACCCCAAAAATATCGCAAAGATTCCATGGACCCACCCCTTATTTTTTTATTTCTCAACATAGTTTTAATGTTTTTACATCATTTTAATGCTAAGGTAATGTAGTTTTCAAATATGTTTTACTTTTTAAAATCTGGTGATTAATACGAATTCTACGAGCATTCAAAGTTTGGTGTTATCTTTGTTAATATATATTTATAATTTTATGAAGAATACATTTTACTATCAATTATCAGCAGTTTTTGTTATTCTTATCAAATGAAGTGTGACATACCAACTGATCAACAAGACAATAAAATGTACATTCGCACATGGCTGTGATTGGATTAAAAGCTTACTTGATTAGCGAATAATTGGATTAACTGTTAATTGGATTAGCGATTGATTCATTTATTGCTATGAATAAGCATTATTCAATAGCATGAAAACCCTAACTTAGAAGGTACGAAGAAATAGTTTTCAAAAAAGTATATTTATGAGTAAAACATAATCGAAAACTACATTACTTGATTTTTCAAATATTGTTTGGATACAAATTGTAGAGAGAAAAAAACAATTCAGGGATTGGATACATGAAATCGTATAAGACAGTTAGTATGAAATATAACTGCATAATGACATAAATCTGTTGGTACATTTTCCGACATGTTCAATAAAAATGCCATATTGTTCTGGGTTTGTTCAAATGCATGCTTATCAGTAACCGGCCTTCCGATTTTGTTGAAATAAACATATCTGAATACTATATTTTGATTTCTTTGTTTTCACTGTTTTGAAAAATTGTAGTACATGTAAACACTGTCTTGATATGTAAACATTATCTTAATATTAATGTTTTATACCAATGATCTCCATATTTTGAACTTTAAATGTTGATATAATTAATGCATGCTTACCATTGTTACAATAATAATATGACTCTACCATTGAACACATTTTATTATATATTGTATTAAAACTATGTTCATGGGTCATGTCTGACCTAATGCATAATCATTGTATTGTAATATGTTTTGAGTGAAATAAACTCTTGAAACTCTAAAAAAAACTCTGAAAATGGCATTGTCAGAGCTTTTAAATGATATATCATCTTCAAATATGCATTCTCAAATAATTAATTTAACGGGGGACCAATTGCTCCAAAAATATATTAAGGGTCAAATTTCGATGGGATATCTTACTTAAAATATCTATAGTTGACAATTCACGTGCGCTGGACAGAGTTGTGTTCAAATGCATATATAAGTACATATCCGATTTCATTTATCTTAATCTTTTTGAAAATGGCATTATCATAGCTTTCAACTGATATATTATTTATGAATATCCATTCATAAATAATAAAATTAAAGGTGGGTCCATTTCCAATAAAAAATATAGAAAAAATAAAAATGCGCAAAAAAATCAAGAAAACATTAAACTTTGAACGTTTACAGGATTAGTTTTAATGAACTGATTTTAATAAGTAAAACATTTTGCGAAAACTACTTAACATTGCCTTTGACGTCCCATTCTGTACACAAACGGTCTGACTGACCTTTGTACGGAGACGCCGCGCATCACGGGTAAACTGTTTATTTACCTGAAAGCACGTGGCAATGTTTACATTCTAACAATTTCCCCCCTTCAAGTAATCTGAACAAATAGATTATGAATTTTGTGTCTACTCAATAAAATTTGGCTATCCAACCAACTATCCTCATCAAATTAAACTTTTTAACTGGAAGTTAAACCTTCATCATAACGTGTTTACATCTGTCATTCTTTACACAATAATTTGAATTCGAAAGTAGAGTACACGGTTTAACTATGTACAGGTCTATACCTACAGAGGTTTAAAGTACTTAGTATATATAGATTAATATTCCTGTAGCTACAAGCGGTCATTATTTTACATTTTAGTAGTTATATTTGGCGAAAAAATGCCAACAAAGTACTTCACAACAACGATTTTCTTTGATATTTGTATTCATACGCGGAACTACTTGACGCGGAAGTAAATTGCGGATGATTGGAGATCGTTATGCGTCTTAGTATAGAGGTGATATCTTCACCGTCTATTTATAGAATGTTGACGTCCAGTTTATAAAAATATAATGAAAAATAAAAAAGTTAAGGAGTGGGTCCATGCAATCTTTGCGATTTTTGAGGGGTAAAATATCGATGGGTTATAATACATACAATATCACTGCCGGTAATCACGTGGTTTTGTTATGATAGCAAGTACTATAAAATGGCGAACTGGGTCACCGGCTCAGGTAGGTTTTTTTAGATTCTTATACAGAAAACGGTAATACCTTGTAAAATCATTACGACGAAAGTACCCACGCTTACGTCCGATTTATTTCAATACTTATTTTATTTTCCTACGTCCACTAATGAAAAAGTTATTGAAGGTATTTTATCTGAAA
Organism: Mactra quadrangularis; assembly: GCA_025267735.1. Classification (NCBI taxonomy): domain Eukaryota; kingdom Metazoa; phylum Mollusca; class Bivalvia; order Venerida; family Mactridae; genus Mactra; species Mactra quadrangularis. Next base: position 24,124,065 of record CM046299.1, read on the forward strand.
TTTGTTTGTTCGCCGTGATACACTGTACTATATTGATATGATTTTTGTCTATAAACCGTAAATAAATCGTCTAACTATCGCTACTGCCAACGAAAAAACCTATAACATTGTTTTTGGGTTCTTGATAGGTTTTATTTCAGAAAACAAGGTCTTAATTTTGAATTTTAGACGAAACATAAAAATGATACACTGTACTACTGCAATTTTGATGATAGAATGTACTATAAAATTCAGGTACTAGTTGACGAGATGTTTAAACAAATTTTTAATGCTCTGTTTCGTTTTTTATAAACTTTGAAGAGATAATTTAAAAACATATCTTAATTTTCATGAAGAATGGGGCGAAGTGTATGTATAAAAATATGTAACTTCGTGTATTAATAAGACATTTCTTTTCCAGATTTCAAGATTTTGTCATTGTATGTAATGACACAGTTTTACAAGAAAAGCATAAAAGTAAATGGTAACGTAAGTTTGATATATGCTTATTTTGGTTAATCTCATAAATTATTAAGTACATAACCGGTAGATTTTTATAAAACCTGCGACTTTTCATCTTACTGATTTATCAAAAAAAAAACTTCAAATGTTTAATATGGAATCGACCGATCTTGAGATGTTTTTGTAAATAAATCAATAGAATCTTCAGTCACTTACTTACGTGTTTCAGGGCCAAGTTGCGTTTTGTTTTCATTTCAACGTATCCAAATTTTCATTTAGATTTGGGCGAAATGTGTACGTATGCATGATAATATTTCTGCATGTATCGATAGTCATTTCTTTTCCAGATTTCCAGATTTTGTCATTGTACAATGTCACAGTCTACCAAGAAAAGTATATAAGGTAGTTTCAAGGTAAGTTTTATGTCTGTCCTTTATGTTTAGTCACATATAAGTACATTAGTAACCGACTTGATTTTATCACACTTGCCAAAGTTGTATCTTATTGATATATCAATTGAAAATTAAAATGTATAATGTTGATCCGACCGAGCTCAAGACATTCTCTGTAAATAACATAATGGAGACTTCAATCACTTGCTTCAGTGTCGACAAAATTTGTTTAAGACTTGATCGTTTGAATAAATAGAAAATCACTTGATTAATAGTAAATCATATAGAGCAAGATGCCGATTAATGCTTGGGAGTGAACTGTTCGAAATTAATGGAGCCATTTATTTACCTTTGTATCATATAGGATAATTACTGCAATTTTGATAGAAAACACTTTTAATCTTTAATAGAAAAAAGGTCCTCCATTTCGTCTCATGTGCTTGATTATATTTTGCATTTTAATGGTATCATATTTCTGATATTTATAATACCGAAATGACAATATATCAAGAATTTTGCACGCTTCATATGTTTGGTAATGTAAGTGTCCATTATTTTCATACAATTTATACTTGACGTGATTCGATAGAGAGCAGTAAGGAATACTTCCCGTCCGGGAAACAAGGGGATTCCCCTTCAGTGCTTCCCGATTGGGTAGCAAATGTCAAAATCCTTCCCGATCGGGAAGGATTTTGGCATTTTTGACGTACCTTACCTAAAATGGCCGCTGCATAAGAGTATTTAACCTACAAAAATTTAAAATGTACCATCTAATACAAAAGATATATATCAAAATCTTAACGAGTCGTCTTCTTTTAAAATGCCTACAATTTAAAAAATCCGAATTTGAAATTCAGAAAACAATATGATTTCAAAAAAGTGGTTTCCCATTCTCGAAACATTGCTTCCCGATCAGGAAGAAAGTTATACTATACACTGGAAACCCTCTTTAAGACCACTGACCGGTCTTTTAAAAATAGGCCTTATAAGCGGGATAGTCTTATTAGCCGATAAATTGGTCTAGCATATTTGGCCAATTAATTTTGCTTTGATAAGATTATTCTGGTAGAAAATCACATTTATTTCAAGTGTATGTGTAAGATCATTTGTTACTATACAGACTGGGTTATACAGCCTTTAATTCCTTTCTATTTAAATAGGGATCTAAGTGTTTCTAATATATGCATTGAAATCAATGCAATATTTCCATTAACATGAAAAAGGTTATATTGCTTAACTTTAATTTGCGTTACATAAAAACTATATTACACATATTATAACTTGCTTTCTGATCGGGAAGCAATGTTTCAAGAACAAGAAACAACTTTATTCTTTGAAGTCATATTTTTTCTGAATTAAAAATTCGGATTATATTGTAGGTTAAATACTTTCATGCAACGGCCATTTTTGGTAAGGTACGTCAAAAAAGGCGAAAATCCTTCCCTATCGGGCAGGATGTTGACATTTGCTGCCTAATCGGGAATCACTGATGGGGAATCCCCTTGTTTCCCGAACGGGAAGCATTCCCTATTGGAGATAGCTTGGCGTCAAAGTGGCCTCAAATCTATTTCGAAAGAAGAGACGATACAAATATTTGTTTAAACATTTTTGTTGCATAATCCGAATTGATTATGTTATAGATAAATAGGCTAATGTAGTTTTTTTTAAAGATTTTTTCATTTATTTAGTGTAAATCATGCCTAAAATTTCAATTGAGCAACTCAGCAGCAACAATGTTTAATTCGAATTGCCAATATACTTTATTCTATAAGTCAACATGGCATATTTGTGATGTTGCATCGTGGTGCAATTGTTGTTTCCTTTCATAAAATGAAACATTCATTCTATGTTTTTCTTTACTTTTTTAGCATGATCATAATTTGTGTTCATTGACAGTTTGCTCACCTCGGATAGAGGCTTTTCATTTTGTTATCATTAACTATTTCCATGTGAAAATAGAAATATAACACGCATGTAATGTTTTATGTTAACTTGTTGTGAATAAATAATTTACGTGATTTACAAGAATCAAAATTATATTGTGTCACTGGGTCATTAGTCACCGTTTCTGATTGATGTGTGTTTATTATGTATGAGTGTTCATATATATCTATTATAGATTATTATTCTTATCCTTATTGTATATTTATTATTTTTTTCTTACTAATCTTCTACTGAATATTACGTATTATTCATTATTAATAGTCCATTGCATATATTTGCAGGTTTATACTGAACCTGCTGTCAACCTTTTCGACCTGAACCTACCAGCAGACATCTTTTTTCAACAGTAACTGTGACATTTTTTATGCTGTCTTTAAATCTGTAATAATTATACTTGATTAAACTTGTTTATGAAAGTTTTGTATTTGTTTTGGCCATATTTCTAATGGTTGTATACTTCTTATAATTTTGACACTTTGGTGCTATATTTCACAAAAGCTTAAATTGTGCATTACACCATACATCAATGCTAACAATTGGTTAATAAATAAAAAAAACATACAACATCTATCTGATTGCTGAAATTCTATTTGGATAATGCAACAAATATTTCAATATAACTAATGATGTTCTTATATTGTCTTTTTAATTCAAACAAACTTATAGTTAATTATATTACGCCCATTTTATCAGAAGGAAGCCTTTTTGCCTTGTTTCTTCTGGCCTTTTCCATGGGGACACCTAGTGAACATCGTTGAAGAGCAGCTCTCGATGTCACCACAATATCCATCTTTTTCCTCCCAACACGACGACCTCGTTCGATTGAATCAAAATCGTGGTTCCTGATAAAGAAATGATGAGTCATATTGGAAACAAATATAAATTTTCATTTTTAAATGATAACTAATCAGCCAAACAATAATTTTAGAAAGACTATGATTTAGTTTAAAACATGCAAAAAATGTTACAATTTCATGTATTGGAATGCTTAATACAATACGGCTTAAGAAAATATTAGCCTTTATGTTCATCACAATAAATATTTGACAAAATATTAATGTTTATTATGTTAATTATACTTAATGTAAAAAGGCTTCATAAGATATCAGACAATGAAAGTCTCATGCATTCTAACTAGATATGATCAGGGCTAATGTGCGTTATGTTATATTAACACATTCACTGTAATGAATGAACTAAATGAAATGCCATTTTGTTTAAATGGTACTTACAAGGGGACAATAACACTGGATAAACAGTAAACTCCATTTTAACATACGATACACTCTCTTCTGTTTTCATGAACATCAGCTGACTCATTAATGAGGTTTTATAAAGGAGGACCGTTTTTATTTGTTCCTATTCAATATTAGAAGTATTTCTATCAAAATTGTAGTTATTATCCCATATGCTGAAAAGGTAGATAAATGGCTTCATTATTTTCGAACAGTTCACTCCCAAGTATTTTTCGGCATCTTGCTCTATATGATTTACTATAAATCAAGTGATTTTCTATTTATTGAAACGATCAAGTCTTAAACAAATATTTGTTGACACTGAAGCAAGTGATTGAAGTCTCCATTATATGTTATTTAAAAAGAATGCCTTGAGCTCGGTCGAATCAACATTATACATGCTAATTTTCAATTGATATATCAATAAGATACGACTTGGCAAGTGTGATAAAATCAAGTCGGTTACTAATGTTCTTATATGTGACTAAACATAAAGGACAGACATAAAACTTACCTTGAAATTACCTTATATACTTTTCTTGGTAAACTGTGACATTGTACAATGACAAAATCTGGAAATCTGGAAAAGAAATGACTATCGATACATGCAGAAATATTATCATGCATACGTACACATTTCGCCCAAATCTAAATGAAAATTTGGATACGTTGAAATGAAAACAAAACGCAACTTGGCCCTGAAACACGTAAGTAAGTGACTGAAGATTCTATTGATTTATTTACAAAAACATCTCAAGATCGGTCGATTCCATATTAAACATTTGAAGTTTTTTTTTGATATATCAGTAAGATGAAAAGTCGCAGGATTTTATAAAAATCAACCGGTTATGTACATAATAATTTATGAGATTAACCAAAATAAGCATATATCAAACTTACGTTACCATTTACTTTTATGCTTTTCTTGTAAAACTGTGTCATTACATACAATGACAAAATCTTGAAATCTGGAAAAGAAATGTCTTATTAATACACGAAGTTACATATTTTTATACATACACTTCGCCCCATTCTTCATGAAAATTAAGATATGTTTTTAAATTATCTCTTCAAAGTTTATAAAAAACGAAACAGAGCATTAAAAATTTGTTTTAACACCATCGTCAACTAGTACCTGAATTTTATAGTACATTCTATCATCAAAATTGCAGTAGTACAGTGTATCATTTTAATGTTTCGTCTAAAATTCAAAATTAAGACCTTGTTTTCTGAAATAAAACCGATCAAGAACCAAAAAACAATGTTATAGGTTTTCTTGTTGGTAGTAGCGATAGTTAGACGATTTATTTAGGGTTTATAGACAAAAATCATATCAATATAGTACAGTGTATCACGGCGAACAAACAAATTTCAGATAAAATACTCTCAATAACTTTTTCATTAGTGGACGTAGGAAAATAAAATAAGTATTGAAATAAATCGGACGTAAGCGTGGGTACTTTGGTCGTAATGATTTTACAAGGTATAACCGTTTTCTGTATAAGAATCTAAAAAATCCTACCTGAGCCGGTGACCCAGTTCGCCATTTTATAGTACTTGCTATCATAACAAAACCACGTGATTACCAGCAGTGAATATGTATAGTTGAGTTCACGCGTGCGGGACAGAGTTGTGTTCAAATGCACGTTAATAAATAACTACTCGTCCGATTTTAGTCATCTTAATCTTTTTGAAAATGGCATAGCTTTCAAATGATATATTATTTTTAAATATTCATTCATAAGTAAAAAAGATAAAGGTGGGTCCATTTGCTCTAACAAAATAATATAAGCGAAAAAAAATTCACAAAATGCATCTAAGTTTGAACGTTTGTAGAAATCGTTTTAATAATCTGATTTTAAAAAATAAATCATATACGAAAACTACATTACATTGGATTTAAAATGATGTAAAGTTTTTCGGCGTAGCTGTCTAAGCTGGATTTTGACCTACATTTCTGTATAATGACGTATGTCTGGGAATTTCGGAAATCCGCCGTTCTATTGGATGATTTTATAAGCACTGAGAATGACGTACGGGGGAAACAGAGAAAACCCCCTCTTCGATTGGATGGCCCTGACACGCGCGAAAAAATAAAGGCCACACTTTTGTAATGCAGTGTTTTACGAAATTTTGCTTCGTTCGTAGATTATTTTTTTTGGGTAGACTTCTATTGCTTTCCAAAGTGTTTTTTTATTTTGTAACAATAAAAAGTTACGTGTCAAACACAATATTTTATGGGTAAAATGAATTACGTCTCCAGATGTGAACCGGTTTCTAGTAAAAAGTCTGACATATTACCCAATAATTATTAAATTAGCCTCACTACGTCTAGTTTCCGGGGTTGACACTTTGAGAGTCACAGCTCCACATATACCCCAGTTCATTGTTATTGTTATGATGTCTATAAATAGTAACAAGGAGCTGATAAAGACTACAGGTAACCGTTCGCTGGTTGGCAAGAAATGATAGCGAGTAAATACAATGAAAACACAGTAATTTTAAAATTGCAATTACTAAGTCATTTTTCATCAAACAATTTTGCATTTTATATCACTAGAAAGGTCTTGAAATTCATATTTTGAATATCTAAAAATTATTTGTCAAAAAGAATTGTTTTTTGTTGGCGAGTGTTTTAATGATCTGCCCTATGAAACATTTAATATTCATAGCTCGAAGAGTTATGTTTAATCAATTTAATCGTGCGGTTAAAGTGCTACTAGGGTATCAGTATTTTTTGTGAGCCACAAAATAAGAAATCTAGATGAATCGGTCTAGTAAACGCAGTTGTACCCCTTGTATATAAGTATATTAAAGGTATGTTGGAAAAATCAAAGGGAGGTAACTTGACAAAATCCTGTGGTTATCAGTGTACGGCAATTGCATTGGCTGTCATATTGTTTACGGTAGGCAATCATGTGCCAAGTCTGCGAAACTGGTCTGCAAATGTTGTTGATGAAGTAATGATGCGTGGTGACAACTTGTATGAGCAAATACTATCGGAATCTGGCAATCCATCACCACGTCAAAAAATAGGTTTTAACATTAGTGGTCCTATGTAAATGGCTCTTCTGTGACCTTTGACCTTTTCCTCAGGTGAGCACCCAGGGCCCTTGGCCCTCTTGTTTTTAAATCGACGCCGTTTGTCTTTTTTAAAGACATTTCTTGTTTAAAATATGTCGAAAAATAAAAAAGATAAAGGGTGGGTCCATGGAATCGTTGCGATATTTTTAGGTGTAAATTATCGATGAAAATGAGTCATATTCAACCTGATTTAATATATATATTTTCAATTTCAATTTTGTTTTCATTTTTGGAAAGCGCATTGTCTCAGCTTTCCAACGGTACCTTCATATTAGAAATATTTTCATTATTAAGAAAGTTAAGGGGTGGGTCCATGTAATCGTTTCATTTTCTATAAAAAACATAGGTGGGTCCATGGAATACACCTGTCCCCATTTCGGGTTTTAGAAATTTGTAAAGAATTACTTCCCCTTAATCGTCTCTAAATGAAAACCAATAAAACTAGTAAACAAGTTTTGTTTACAATTGTCAATGAACGATGTTATCGAAAGACTGCGTGATGTCATATATAAAATTGGTGTCATCTCATTATTTTACTTTTTTCAGAGAGCTTAGGAATTGAATATTTAAAATATAGATTACAGTGTCTTTATTCGATGTGCTGTTGCTATAAGTTTTAAAACTGTAAGTGTAACTCGGGTTACAATCTCTATCCATTGGACCATTATTCCATCACTAAGTTTTCAGTGAATTTGACTCAAAGGTGCCAGGAGATAATGTTTCTGTCACTCGTTAATTGTCTTGCTCATCTCACGTGAGTGTATCAATATAGACTCCTGTATCAATTCTTTGACGATATATCATGTTATAATATTGCTGGTTACAGTGTGGGCCTATGATGGTACGTGTGCCTGATCAATGTGTCATGTTACTGTCTGGTAACTAGTCCTAATTATAAGACCCTACATAACTTTTTTATCATACGGAGGTTCTTCTGTTATGTAGGTAACAGAAAAATGGCCAAATGTTTAATGATAAAAAAGTTACTTTGGGTCTTATTTTTAGGACTATTTGATAACAAGAAGGAGAGTTGGATCAGAAAGAGTGATATTTTAGCTTTTCATACCGATTAAAACTAAGTTACCTGTACTGTAACTTAGTTATTATAATACTTCAAGAAAAAATTACGGCTTTTGATTGGCTGGTCGGGTGTGCGAAAAAAATCCATATATACCGTGTGTGAGTTCATATACACTGTGTCCCCTCGGGTAGCCTCTCATAACAATGCAACATAAAATTCTTGTCAAATGTCTGCCATTTTGTTCATCGATTCGATTTCATTTTTCCTTGTAATCTTAACATTTATTAGCAAATTAGACATATCGATGTCCTGATCTTTATAAAATAACGTTATACAGCGAGTTTTCAACATGAATAATAAATCTATTACTCACAATACTGTAAATCAAGGGCCCGACAACTCCAACATCCCAGCTTCTTCCATCAAAATCTGCGAGAAGTCCTGTGTTCAATGTGACGAATTTTCCAGTCATTATAAAGTTAATACAAAGGTTGGCTTGCGTTTCATTCATTGAAGCAAACCAAGCTATGCATTAAGAATAAATAATGAAACTGGCTGTCAAAGATCTTTCTCAAATACGAATCCACGTAGATTTTCTTTGCTCTATTTTCAGAAAACCATTTTCATCTTGCCCTAGCAGTTTATGCCGTCAGCGAGTGTTTCCTTAATAAAGTCCATATATCCCTATCTTCCGTGTCCATTTTTAAATAGATCCTTGTACTTCCAATCCTTAAATCCACAAAAATTATAAGCTTAAAACTTCACTTGTCGAATAGTAAATATATCAACTTCATAACACGGTCGCCAGTATGACGTCATGATCAAACATAGTAAAAAGCAATTGGGGTGCGCCACGGGGAAATTGAAATAAAATACTGCATTAATTATTTTTGTACATTTTAGAGCTCCCGACCGATTTTAAAGGGATTTGAAGTATTATAAAATCGTAATAAAGATTTTTGACGGTGTATATGGGTCCTTATACCCCTCGAAGCTACATATAACCCCTCGGCTGACGCCTCGGGGTATATGTGCTCTCGGGGTATAAGGACCCATATACACCGTCAACAATCTTTATAACTAATAATATAAATTATTTAGTTTACTAGAATATTAGGTTAGTTTATATGCACCCATGCATGTACATGATGTAGTCAGTAGGCAGAAGTAACGAAAGTGGTACACGAGTTTTATCTTCTAGTCAATTTGCAAGATTCTTTCTGGGATATAAGTTATAGATGATACAAATGTTGCCATTATTTGTTATAGCATTATGTAACTCTTAGAAACCAGATTTACTGTACCGTAACTATAGCCACTGCCTATATTTTACATACTTGTTTATATTAAAGAATTAAAGTTGAAGAACATTTGTAGTTGGAAATAAAGCATTGTCTAGTAATTTGTCAACACCTATTCAGGCAAAAATCCAAGGCGAGGACTGGGATTTATCAAAGACCTTTGAGTGGTAAAACACTCTCCACCATGTTGCAGTAAAATCAAGTTGAAAGGCAGGGGAGATCAATTAAGTGCTTAATTATTTTTCTGCTGCAAACATAGACCTTAACCAATGTTCACCCAACTTTATTCTTAGAAATCAATTTTGTGTTACAGTTCATTGATCATTGTGCTTGAAACTTATGTAAAAACTGAAAGAGATGGCAACTTCAAAGACAAAGAAGGCTATAGTTCTTGGAAAGAGAATTAATATGACTCTTGATGAAAGATTGTTAGAAGCTATTGGTATACAGAAAATTACGGTACTGTATGTTTATTAGCCTAATGATAAGTACAAAAATTAACTTATGTAATGTATGTTAACCACACTTAGAGTTTTAAGGTCTCTTTCTTTTTGTTAAGATTTAATTTGCGTCAGTCATCCTACTCGCCAAGATGGCAATGCTTAATCTCTAGATTTATCCAGGGCTCGAATTTAACAAAAAAATGAACTTGCAAATTTTTGCAAGTTGATTTTATTTCAACTCGCAAAAATGCAGCAGATCACTTGCATTTTTTCTCCAAACTTTAATCATAATGGCATACATGGTAACTTTTCATATGCAATATAAAAACAACATAGTATTTTATTTAACTATGGATAGAACAATGCCGTTGTAGTACGTTATTGTGGGATAAACAAAGAATGTCGAGCAAGTTTGTACTGCAATTCTTTAATGAATGCTATTGATATTGACTGTTTCAATGCTTATTTAGGCCTCATTAATTTAGCCAAAAATATTTTTGCAGCCATTTCAACTCACGGAAATTTGCGAGTTAAAATAAAAGTTACTCGCAGTTTTCAAAATCCACCCGCATTTTGCGAGTATGCGAGCTTAAATTTGAGCCCTGTTATCAGTTAACCAGTATCTAAGTGCATACTTTGGTCTGTGGCTGACAACTGCCTCACATGATTTAGATTCAGTGGTAGGGGTATAACTGGATTCACTGTAACTGAGAATTTTTATTTAGAACATATAAACATGTTAGTCTAAATGATTCCATTTTGATAATCATTCAAATCCAATAAACATTGATTGAGTTATTTGTGACTGCCATTATAAACAACCTTCAAGTATTGGCATAATTTATGCTTGGGCAGATAAACCTTGGTTCTAAAGCTAATATTCAACAGCAATCCATGTTGCTCATCCAATATCAGGTAAATAATGAATTCAATGCTGGGCAAATAAAGACTTGATTGTCACAGACTGAAATTTGTTACTTATTGGTTGTCTTTGCTGTTTTTACTGTGGCTTATTTTAAAATGTGAATAAAATAAGTGACTTCTCGTTGAGGAGACAAGATTAGAGAAGGACATATTTGATATTCATATTACTATTTTATACATAATAGTTGGAGTAATCTCCGTAAACAGATATCCTGTTGAGCATTGTCGTACAGGATCTCTACTACCTCAATGGAGGGTCACGTCAAGATAACCTTTATGTTGACTAATCAATGCATAGCTTTCATCTAGATGAAACACTATTAATAACTTTTTGATTTCGTAATTTCTATTTTAAGACCAAGGTTTGCAAGCTAATTTAACAGCCGTATTATTCACAGTCTGCGATTGCGTGACGTAGACGATGTAAACAAGTTACGTATCATAACAATTTCGTCATTAATATTATGATGAAAAAAGGTCACCTGAATGTGACCCTCGTTTGGAAAAGGCCAGATCTAAATTACCGAGTAGGCAAGCGGAAAATTTTAGATCGGGTTTTAATCAGGTTGTAGTTGGAGTAATGGTCCAATGGTAGAGATTGAGAGGAAATGGCTTTAAACCACACTGCTCATTTCCTTGAAAAAGAAATTCACCTACAATTGTTTCACTTCATCAAGGTGTAAATGGATATTGTGAGGACTCACCTACTGAAAGTGGTTTCAGTGATCGGGGGGGGGGGGGGGGTTTATAGTACAAACTTGTAAAGTCAGCAGAACATGTACAATAAAGCAGACTTTAAACATCACTTAAACTTTTAACAATTTTTTCAGTAATTTGTATAAATGTGTTATCTGTATTGTAATGTTTATATATTTAGGTTAAATGTGTTTTCTGTATTGTAATGTTTATATATTTAGGTTAAATGTGTTATCTGTATTGTAATGTTTATATATTTAGGTTAAATGTGTTTTCTGTATTGTAATGTTTATATATTTAGGTTAAATGTGTTTTCTGTATTGTAATGTTTATATATTTAGGTTAAATGTGTTATCTGTATTGTAATGTTTATATATTTAGGTTAAAGGTGTTATCTGTATTGTAATGTTTATATATTTAGGTTAAATGTGTTTTCTGTATTGTAATGTTTATATATTTAGGTTAAATGTGTTTTCTGTATTGTAATGTTTATATATTCAGGTTAAATGTGTTTTCTGTATTGTAATGTTTATATATTCAGGTTAAATGTGTTTTCTGTATTGTAATGTTTATATATTTAGGTTAAATGTGTTTTCTGTATTGTAATGTTTATATATTTAGGTTAAATGTGTTTTCTGTATTGTAATGTTTATATATTCAGGTTAAATGTGTTTTCTGTATTGTAATGTTTATATATTTAGGTTAAATGTGTTTTCTGTATTGTAAATGTTTATATATTTAGGTTAAATGTGTTTTCTGTATTGTAATGTTTATATATTTAGGTTAAATGTGTTATCTGTATTGTAATGTTTATATATTTAGGTTAAAGGTGTTATCTGTATTGTAATGTTTATATATTCAGGTTAAATGTGTTATCTGTATTGTAATGTTTATATATTCAGGTTAAAGGTAATTCAGGAGAGGAAGTAGAAGATGAATATAATGATAAATTTGGTTCTAAAAGTTCTGGTGTAGATGTTAGATATTTTATACCAGGTTAGAACTATAATAGTTTTATAATTCTCAAACTCAATATGCCTTTGTAGTTCTGTAGCCTGTTCATTTACCCTGAACTTTCCAAAACGTTCTGTAATGTTACATTTGGAACTCCTCGACCATTCCCTGTCAATAATCTCGGACATATTTAGATGCTTTTTTGAAACTACCTGTGTTGAAGTAAACAAATATACGATCGTTTAGGCAATGAGTGATGCTTCGTTTTTAGTCCATAAATTTTGAAACATCACTCATTGCCTTAACAATCGTATATTTGTTTATTAGATTAGATTATAACGTTACGGAACATTTTGGAACGTTTTGTATTATTGAACAGCCAGGCTACTGTAGTCATTGTCATCATAGTTACCTTGCCTACCATATTGATTTAGTTCAAAATTGTTTTTTAAAAGACATGACTATTACTTACATTGTACTCACATGGATAATATACTACAAAAAGCAAATAAAAATTCAGCCAGTGGACTGTTGACCAAAATTACTGTTGGTCCAGCAACTTTTAGAATGTGAGTGGTCCAACAGTCCTTCAACTTTTTACGGCCAGTATTTTTCATATTCAACACAAAAAACTTATTTGTTGTGTTATTTTCAGGGATTCTATATAACAGGGATTTGTAACGAAGTGCTTTTTTTAATTTTCTCAGTCGCCACTGTCTATAACTGGCTGAAGCAGGCTGTACAAACTATTCCAGAGTTTAAAAACTTGATTTATGTTTCTGTTCATGTCTTCCATGCAACTTGTGAATGATTCTGACAAAAAATTGTTGCAATTATTACTGAAAATATGACTAGTTGATGTAAAATGGGGCTAAAAATGGCAGATTGGCAGGAATGCGTTATTATGTGAAACAGTCTGTGAGCGTAATTTACCCCAAAATCATCTAGAAACACATTTTTCCTAACATTTATGTCAATTTAAATGGTACTGGTACAAAATTTCATGTGAATATCTTTATTTAAATTTGTTATTCTTGTTTTCAGTATTGGCCGTATTAATAGTGACGACAGGGAAATTTGATGAAAATCTATTACATTACTTATCGTTACAAATCTCTGTTATATAAAATCCCTGATTATTGTTGACTAAATTTAAGGATATATTATGCTAAATCAATGAATGCACTTAGAGCTATATACATAATTACAAATGTATATTGACAATATACAATGTATACATGTTTAGTGATTATACTCTAATTATACTGCTTACTTTCAGACAAAGAGTTTTTCACAGCTAAAGGAAAACCGCGGAAAGGAGACTGGCTGGCAGAACATAGAGAAACTGGTCAAACATTCAAGCAATATATAACTGGTAAGCATATTAGTGTGACTATAACCAAAGGTGGCATTAACAGTCCTGAAAATAGATACCCACGTTTATGAATAGGAACAATCCAACAAATATAGAGTATTTAAATCAGAGGGGTTGATGTATGTGCCACTGACAGTTGAATAAAATTTAAATAACCATACTATCATAGAAATTGTTAACACAGGTCTATAGCGCAGTTGTCAGCATGCCGTAAATTTGAATCTAGTTTCCTGAAGGGGGAAGGGGGTACAGATTTGAATCCCACCTGGCATGGTTATTTCCTTCCATGAAAATTTGATAATAATGTCAATATTCCTCCATTTATAAGGTATAGATAGAAGTTGCCAGCCTTGTGGAAGGGTAGGTGAGTACTGGTTACTGACAAGGGTCCAGGAAAGCTAGGTTAGGTGTGCTGAACAACATAAAATAACCTTTATTGAAATTATTGTGTTGAAGCGGTGCTAAACCCAACTTAAAAATTGTTTTTATTTTGTCTGACAGGTGCTTACAGAGGTCCATGTAGAAGGTATAATACTATGTATTTAATACCACTAGTATTCAAAGAAGACTCAGTGCCAAAGGAAGTTCTTTTACAGTTGACAAAATTTGCTGAAATATTTTTTGGTATGAAAGTGAAACTAGGCAAAGAGCGTAACATGTTAGATAAGGTAAAAGACAGAATGAACGGAGATATATATCAAGTTCATGCTGGTAATATACTTGATAGACTAGATATAAATGTACCTAGAGATGCATTCTGTGTAGCTGGTATCACTATGTGTGATCTGTATCCTAAAGATGAATGGAATTTTGTATTTGGATTAGCTAGATCACCTGGTAAAACTGGAGTATATTCTTTAGCTAGATATTTATCTAACTTTGGTGAAGAAACTTATACAGAGATTAACTTAGAACGGTAAATACATTAGAAGTTCAGTATTTTATATGTATTTATTTTTATTTTTCTCAAAATGTTGACATAGATCTAAGGCAGTGGGCAGAAATTCTTACGAAAAAAAACACACCATGATAAGTCCATTTCTTAAGTATGCAGTTCAAAGTCTGAAGGATAACAAAAATAATTATGATATGATGTTCAGAAAGTATACAATATTCTACACAATTTAGAGAGTATTTGGACCTGATAGGACAAAGAAATGACTGTATGATGTAAGATTCCTGCTTAAGTCTTCATGACAAATATTCATCAGCATTGGACAATCTGTCCTGCGCTATAGAATTTTTTACAGGACTGTATGAAAGTTTACTGGACCATATGAAAATTTAGTGACATTTTAAAATATACTGTCTATTTTAATGACTTAGAATGATATATCCTAAATTGAATTGACAATATAACAGCAAATAATAATTTTCTATTAGATTAGCATAATTGTGGTCATAAAAAGTTTGTGGACTGTCAGACCACTTTGATTCTATAAGTCACTAGACTGACTGCGTTAAAGTTGGACTACTACCTAAGGGCACGTTCCGCAAGATGATCGCTAGCTAGCTCTTTTTGAAAGTGATTTTTTGTAGCGTAGGTCTATTGAACAGTTTGCTTCAAGCTAGCAAATCCAGGATGGTGAATGT